>JAEAOA010000579.1:57500-296318 GCA_016746295.1 Potamilus streckersoni
TGCAGCGATCACAGGACATGGTTCATTCAAGCACTCCTCTCCATTGTCCATTTTGCTACAAAGCTCTTTCAGCAATCTCTCCTTTGGGGATATTCGCAGAACCCACAGTGTGTGTGGTCCTTCTCTAAACAGAATTGTCAGAAGATGTTAACAAGATAAAATTAATGTAGAACATGAACCCATCTCAGTCCGCTCATTACATTTGTGAATATGTAACATGACTTGACATGTTCATATAACAAATCAAAGAAGTATATCTGATGAAATATGTTCCATTTCCCTAAAGGTTAGGTCCTCGTGTAACCCACATAATGTACCTAACAATGCTAAATTAGATAATTTGTAATTTTTTCACAACGTCATTGGGTAAACAAGTGGCAAAGTTTTAAACTTTACTGGACATGGAATTTGAGTTTCTGCTGTTTAAGATAACCTCAATAACTGCACGTAACCAAAAGTCTTCAAATATTTCTTTCCAAGCTTCTATGTGCATCTCATTTTCACAACTGTGACCATGGTGGAACATATAATTTAATTCTATGGTATCCTCACCTAAGTTAGAAAACTTGTCTATATTTTTTACTAGTCAATATTTTCCCACTAAGTCAATGGGCTAATAATCAATAAATTCTTACCATTACTGGTTTTGGAATCAGATTTTCTGTTGTTGTGATATCCTGCAACTTTCGGCTAAACAATTTTCCTTGCGGATTTTTCTCCTCATTGAAATGTCTTTCACCATCCTCTGCAATTAAATACGACTACGTTAGCAAAATATGAATTTCTTACATTTCAAGAATATCAATGGATCTTTAAAAAAACAACACTTCGATGCATAGGAGCGTAGCACTGATTGCAAAAACATAAGATGGACCAGGAAACAACATAACTGTTAGATAATTACTAAATTCTGCTATATCATTTACTTAATCCATATAGCACAAGTTAATGTAGTTTGTTTTGATTCTTAGTCCATTTTACTTCTAATCGATATTCTTTGCCGTAAATGTTACTTTCTGAGTCATTATGTCCTTCCGATTTTGTCTAAGTCTGGCATTGATGGAATATATGGCGATAATTAACACTAAGCGACAATTCGGTTTTGCCTTATTGAAAAAGGAACGAAGTAATGGACATGGTGTTTGGATTACACAATAAAACATTATGCCATAATTGATGTGCATTTTCACTCTCATGATTAAATATACATACGCTTGGTCAATGTTTTTACCTGTACTAACTTTCTGTTTGAAGCAAGATATAAAACATATACTCTTGGAGCTCAAACTGTTTATGTATGCCCCATCATTTTAGTCATTCACATTAATTCAAAAGGAAACCAATGTCTCTAATAGGTGATAAATGATACCAGTTATAAATTTTAATTTATATTTTTATAATCAGTGTCTTATATCCTTATTTGCAAATTAATATTCTTTGAATGTAGCCTTGGTAGAAAATATCTTATCCTTGATGGAAAGTATATAAGAATGATCTTGACTATAAGCTGGTGCAAAATGAAAAATGAAGCTTACATAACAGTGTTTAATAAATATGGTAGCTATCGGCATGTATCAACATGTATTATAGAACATGGAGAAAAGCGAAAATTAAAATAAACGTTATTCAACATAATCCTTTTCAATCCTTCTTTAATATTTTCAGTACAAAATAAAAATGGCAATTAACATATGAATCCAAACTTACATCAACGCAAACCTTGTGTCTAAAATTGAAGTGAAACCACCCCATGCTTGTAATAAATAAATATAAGTATTTTATTCAAATATCAAGCTAAGTGATTAGCAAAAACAATATTTTCCAGTCCGCGGACGTCATTGATGCATTGAATCCCTACGTAGAACCATTTACATCTAAGACCATCAAGATATGATTAAACTCGTCTAGCGTAAACCACATTTCACCCATATATTTGTAGGAGTAGAGAACATATGATTTGCAAAAGCTGCCATCAATGCCATTTTAATGGCATTGTGGTATACCTATTCTACAAATCCTGCTAGACCAGAATTAATGATATTACCATTGTCTGCTGCCACGTCCATCTCAACTAAGAAAGCGTCACTTGCTTTATTATGTTCTTTGATGAAAAGATGGAGAAAGTCTATTGCAGCATGTTTAATGCGTGCAAAAATGTCCACGTCACTTGTGCAAAGATATACTTTCTTTGCGCTGGTCTCCTGACTTTTACTGAAGAAACTATTGATTGCATTTAGGAAGGCTTTCACAAACGACTCAATGTCCCATCCACCAATTGGAGTTATAGCAAACTCAACTGTTCCATACTTCGTGTCCTCATAATTGTCAAGTATGGCACGAATATTTTCCATTAATGATGTCTCTGCCACTTGATTTCCTCCAGAGCTCAAAGGAAAAGAAGGAATACACATCTCCAACCTCATTGCTGATCGTGCATAAATGTATTCTGACACCTGACGGCCTACATGTAAGAAACAAAGCTTCAAATGAAAATGTAATAAGCATTCACATAGACGTAACGAAGGTGAACACTTGCGTGAGAATGGACCAGTTCTATTCCTATTTCACAGGAGTCATATATAATAAATGTTTCAGGTGCATATGCAAAAGTCAATATCTGGGTAGAAAGTATAATTTTGTTAGACGTCTTATTCGTTGGGCATATCTGACATTTTATGCAAAAAGCCTTGATATAATATAACAAAGAATTAACACTACAGGTAAATAGTTTACAACACAAAAGTGTTCGTATCAAATCAAGTGTGTTGTTTGATCGTTGCAAGTATTTTAAGAAACTAAATTAAAAAGAGGCCTATAAAAAAACATGCAATCTAAAAGACTGGAAAACTCTGCACCTTATATAATTTATCAGGTTTTTCGTCAGTTAGTCATGATATATCACTCCTCTTTAAGTATCCCAAATTATTAATCTATGTGCAAAATATTACAACTTTTAAAATTGTTTAATTGATGGTTTTAAATATATGAAAGCAATTTTATCCTTAAGGCTTAGTATCCATAATATGACAAGTAGCCTTTATTGTAATGTATACGTATATAGAAACAAAACACTGGTATTACTAGATGACAGCACCAAATGACATTTATGGCTGTGTACCTGTCTTATTTCAACTTGAAGAAATATGATTATATTTAAACAGATAAACTCTGAGCCATCGAGCAGTCCATAGTTACCACAGATCCCAAGATTTTAATTTACAAATTATCGCTTCATTCAATTGTTGGTTTCATGTCTTTGAGGATTTTTAATTGTCAGCAGCGGCTGTACACTATGATTTTAAAGATCTTTCACGATCTTGAAATGCGTCTGAAAATCTTTAATAAAGCAATCCATCTATACTGAATAACGCCAATGTATGAATCATTTTATTTAGCCTTATATTTTTATAAACCCAGCTAAGACTGATTGCGACATCACATCAATGTTTTGTGATGTTTTATTAATTGATTTCCTTTATTCAAAATTTCTTTCCATCTTAGAACAGGATATAATAAATATTTATTACAACGCGCATCATTTGTAACACTTTCGTGTATCAAATTTTATATATATATATATATATATATATATATATATATATATATATATATATATATATATATATATATATATATATATATATATATATATACATATATATATATATATATATATATATATATATATATATATATATATATATATATATATATATATATATATATATGTTTAAGAAAACTGGAATAAAAGTTACCTGCTGATGAGGCCAGTGTCTCGACTGGTGTTGTGCTACAATGACATCAGATTGAGCATGCATCTCTATTCTTTTGATGACGCTCATACATTGGTTGCATGGATAAATGAAAGTGGTATGGATAAAAGATCCTATTGTTCCTTCTGAAATCAAAATTATTTCAAGTGACGGCAATTCAGGTATAATATATAAAGAAAAATGTATAAAACATACATACATACATACATACATGCATGCATACATGCATACATACATACATACATACATACATACATACATACATACATACATACATACATACATACATACATACATACATACATACATACATACATACATACATACATACATACATACATACATACATTATTTTATATAACATTTGTACAATTTTAACTACTTTTCTCCTTAACTTTCCTCGTTTAATGCTTAATGTTTTTTTTTTTGTTTAGAAAGCTACTCTTCAATCCTAATCTCAGAAGTAAGCAATACAACCTTGAACCAGACTAGAGTAAAACTCTTCGTACGCTAATTAATCTTGTTAAATATTGGTACATGATAACAGAAACTAAATAGATATTTTCTGACACACCAAACTGCAGATACGATAGTGCATAATTTACTCATCAATTTATCTTTCAGAGGACACAACAAATATGATACACATACAATAATGTTGTCTGATATTTTTGGAGATATATTAGAATAATACTAAAATTATATATGATGTGAATTCACTGGAATCGACACCAAATTGTACAGCACACAGGCATGAGATCTTCATGAATTCTCTTGAAGTATGCAAACTGAAACCTGAAAAGCTAAACACGTATATTTTTATTTTGATAGAAAAAAATGGCACCGGCCATACATTGGTTATTTCAAAGAGCGAGTTTCAGGTGATGTTTTATTTTTCACACTATCTTCACGCAGCATTTGCATTCAATGTCTGAACTGAGATGAGAACTGTACATTCAAAAACTTCCCCTCTTCTCCAAACTTTGCAAGTATTATTATATGAAAATACCATTTTATGCCCAAAAAATTTTTCATTGTTAACAAAAAAGGTTACTTGTATGTTTTACCTTCAGACGGTGTTGTTTCCAATGCCTTTTCTTCCATTTCTGGTACCTTTAAAAGCAAAACAAGTTACTGATGTGATATAATAATTTACTAGTACACCTCTATGAATAATTATTTTCACTCCGATTGTTAAATAACAAGCAAATACAGCAAAAGTTTTTTTGTTATACAACCCTTTCTATCATGAACCATCGCCCAAGGCACGTGATCTATCAAAATACATCTGACGACAATTTTAAATTAAATTAAATTAAATTTAAAATCAGTTTCCTTTGATAGGAAACATACATATATTATTCATACATGTATTCAAATCTCAATTTACAGTTCGTATTAAATTATTATGCTCATTAATCTGAAGCAAATAATATATATATAGCAATAAATGCATATACCTGTTAAAATGTTAAGTACTGTAAACGAATATACCTTGGATATATAAAATAAAAGACAAAATAAGGCCACTCATACAGAAAGTAAAATCATTTTGAGATATCAAACCCAAATGCTTCAACATCAATGTAAATAATGAACTATCTAATAAGCAAAGAAAGTCATTAATGAGCTATAAAAAGCAAATCACAAAATGTTCATAGCGACATTTTTGGTTTTAACGTTCAGATCGCGATATAAACAAAGCAATAAACAACTGCAAGCTTTAGAAATAACAGTGATATTATGACATTGTGCATAGAATGCACAATAGAAGAATGAGTAATATGATTCTCTGAATCGGGAACAGCTGAATAAATAAATAAATAAATATGAAGCTCTGAACATTGTATATATATATATATATATATATATATATATATATATATATATATATATATATATATATATATATATATATATATATCAAAAGAGAACTGCACGTTCATGAAAGCAATCAAATACACGAGGTCATGCTTTTATTTTCAAGACGTGATGTTGATTTTCACGAACCAATGATGCTCTAACCGTCGTGTGTGTGTATGTGGTGTAGGTGTGTATGTGTGTGTGTGAATCGGAGTTTTGACGTAGCTTTAATACTTTTTCAGTCATTTCGCTGCAATATCTGCTGTGGCAGTTTATAGTGACGTCTAGAACTGAGGCATCATTCCTCAGATATGCAGCATCATACCCCACCCAGTCACATTAACCTGACACCAAGCCGACCAGTTCTAACACTAATTCGTAATGCCTAGCGCCAAGCGATGTAGTTGCTAATACCATTTTTATAAGTCATTTGCCTGACTTGTCCGAGGTTCGAACCCTCGATCTCCCGCATCCGAGGCGGACGCTTTAACGAGCGTTGTTTCATACACTCGAAATCTATGCTGCTATCACCGCCTATTCACGAGTAGCGAAGATAAGGTTTATTTATAAATTACCATACTGATTTGATAGCGACACTATTTTCATTTAGATTCGAGACCTTTACATAAATTTATACGTATACGTAAGGTTTCGTAACAATTTCATTAGTACCTTAAATAAATTACATATACGTACCAGGTTGCAATTACATATGTACCTTACTTAAATTATATATGCTTACCAGGTAACAATTACATCAGTACCTTAATTAAATTACATATAGGTACCAAGTATTAATTATATTAGTACCTTAAGCAAATTAGCGATAACAAAGATATGCTTACAGACAGAATGTCGATGGACAATCTTGCATTTGCTCTTCGAGTAACAGGCAGAAAAATTGCAAAATATCGTCTCGCCACAAATCGGACAATTCCGCTAAAATCGTGATAGTTCGTCAAACTCCAACAAAAAGAGTGAACAGATTATTAATTTGTTGGAATATTCCTCTTATCACGGATTTGTATATGAGCCGTCCATTATATGGTCATGACCATGTTGCTTAGAACTGTGCAGCCTCGACTGATCGATTGATTGGGTGGGTGGGTGGTAGGTCAGTTCGTTGGTTGATCAATTAATTGATTGATTGACTGAACGCGTACTATTTTAACTTATAATGGACTGAAACCATCGAAGTCTATTGATAAAACTGCAGTTTTGATGCATGTATCTTAGGTATCTGACAGTCTTCTAATGATATGCTCATTTACAAGTAAATGGCTTACAATCCAATAGATCTGTTACTGAGCTATAGGTCTAATCGATTGTAGAAAATTAGGATGTAAAATGTCTCGTGTAACACGACCTAAATTCAAAAAAGGATTATCCAAGAGTCAATCATATATTTAATCATTTATCAATTATATAACCTTGCTGGCGATTTTTTGTACCTCATTAGACCATCACACTCTGACAGGCCTTAAACAGGGCCCAAGGGTCCGATTGGCTGTTCCACTGCGAAAATAATAAAAGCCAACCATGAAAACTTCGAGGCACACAACGTTCAATATATTTGTAATGAAGCCTGAAGTTAATATAAGAATGCTATCAAAAATCAATAATGAATTGTTAAACATCTAGAAACTGGAATTGATTATGAACAGAAATTATATTGACATGTAACTCAATCTTCATAGGAAAGATTCAAGTCAGCTATCTGACCTGAAACGTACAAGTCAAAAGGCGACTTGTCTCAACCAACTGACAATATATCATACATTAATCTTTGCTCTTTTACAATTTTAATTGTTCTCCGTGAGCCTGCCATTTTTATAGTGACATGAAGACTACTAAACATAAATTATGTCAGCAAACTGTGTATATCTTATGAGCAAACATGTCCTCTAAATGACATCGTGGACGAAGGATTTACTGAGACCTAAAAAATGAACATAAACTGAGTGTTTTCAATACTACTCTTTAACTACTCTGAATATTGTCAGCTATCACATAACATATACCAAAAATAATAGTAGAAAGTTAAAGTTAACAAAATATAATCACACCAACTATATTACAACGCCAATAAGTTACTTTTTAACAATAACGAAAACATAAACCAACCACAATTGTTATTACAACTCCAATTAGTTACTTTTTAACAATAATGAAAACATAAACTAACCAACTATATTACAACGCCAATAAGTTACTTTTAATGTTAACGGAAAACTAACTTGGCGTAATGCCCTCATAGTCAATGGAGTTTGAATAAAGGTCACATGCCTGGAGGAAATTCATATACCTTTGTTAGATTAAATATGTATGTTTAATAAATATCGATATTCCACTTTCCACTACTCCTGAAAAGGCTACCATATTCGTCAGAGGAAGCAATCATAGGTTAAGTTCATCGTTCATTAACCGCTAAACAGAAAATTCTGTTCACTGACTTACTGCCCCCATTCTCTCTCTCTCTCTCTCTCTCTCTCTCTCTCTCTCTCTCTCTCTCTCTCTCTCTCTCTCTCTCTCTCTCTCTCTCTCTCTCTCTCTCTCTCTCTCTGCAGTTTGCAAGTGTGTTACGTCTAAATGCGTAGTGGTGATGTCGACTATGAAGACTAAGAACTTTTACTTGACAAATTCGTAAGCTTCCGCCACATAATTAAAAATGTTTTAGTATCGTCTACACCATGAAAACTGGTGCGGGGTAGAATATCCGCAATAGTTTGGGCTGTGCTCTTTACAGTGGAAGTATTGACCTATAAAAGTATTGTCAGACGTCAAGTGGACATTTGATTCATAAATCAGTACTGCCATACCTCAAGTGGACCTTCTTACAATAAACCAACACTACCGGCACGAGAAAGATTACAGGTGGATATTTATTTTTCAGCTTATGTAACTAATGTCTTTAGGGTCTCAAGTACAAAATTTATAGACTTTTGGACTATGACAGACTTCTATGACATTGTAAGGATTGTACATTGGCGTTGATAAAACTATGTGTACATGAATTTGGACGATAGTACTTGATTAATCTTTTTTATTCCTCCAACTTAGAATCTTTGCAATGTTCTACATTCTTAAATTCATTTGTTGGAAAAGTAGTATTCATGAGCAATATATGGCCTTGGGCAGGGTAAGACAACTAAAATATAGTTCCGGAAGCCCACAACGGGCAGGGAGCCAATTGCCGAAGAGAAGAAAAATATTTTGTAGTACATAAAGGCCAATGTAAGCCTTTGATCTAGGGCCCACAAATCCAGTCCCCAAGCCTTGAGCAATATCTAACTGTTTTAGTTCAAACGGCTCCAAAATTTGAATCACAATTTGTTACACATTGCCATTATAATACTCAGATACAAATCCGATAACCATATATAATACTTTTATCCAATCCGATCATTACATAAATATCGATTGGTCCATACGGCGTGTGCCATGTCCTCTGTTTTGGTCCATACGGAGTGTGCCATGTCCTCTGTTTGTAAATCAATATGCTACAGGTGTTCAACTATTCCCAAAATAAAGCTTTTAGACGTCCGTTTAAAACGTTATTAATTATTAAAAATTAAATATAACAAATATTCACGATAAAACTAGCATTTTTATTTTCTGGTCTTCTTATACGAGCACTTTAATAATAGCAGAAACACATTTTGGTGCACATAGACCTATAGTGCGGAATGGCATTCCTTCGCACACGGTAAATCAACACCTGATTATTTCTCAAGTTAAACGTTTGAAAAGGAAGACGCAATAAATCTAAAATGCTTCAACCCAGTTTTAAATCATTTTAAGGCTTATACCGAGCGTGCGCGTGCGTGCGTGCGTGAGTGTATGTGTGTGTGTTTCCAAAATTAAAGAAAATTATACAATAGGAGGACTAGCACATTAATTTTGGGGGGTCTAAACGTACTCGGAAGCCTCGTCTGGAAAGTCCTAACAATAAATTAGTCAGCAATATCACAAAATGTTTCAAATGCAAAGCTTTCTATATTATCAAAGGCTATTTTTTTGCAACATAACTTAAAACAAAAATGCAGAATACTGAATTCAAGTTATTTAGCCTCATGGCCAGATGGGCCAAAAACCTGCAAGCAATTGTTATAGCGTTTAATGGCATGTCAACACAGTGCTAACTATATGGTGCCGATTTAAATTAAGCTCTAAATATGCAAACTGCAAGAGTTGTTGTATCTGCAAAGCTCTGTCACATATTGCATTCAGTTTCAAGTCATAAGCATCTAATAACTCTTTGAGTAATGAACATAACACCTTAAGTATCAATATGTACCTTTCACAACAAGTCACGAAATAACTGCAAGACACGTATTTAGATGGCTGCATGTCTGAAAGGCCAATTACTCTAGCAAAGCTTGCAAGGGAAAAAAGATTCGTTGACATGCAAAGGTCAAGGTGATGATCACGCTATTTATGCATTCTTCATTACAATCCATCAAAACCCGCGAGACTACTTGCGTAACGTGAAAAAAAAAAAAAAAATACCCCACCGCAACCCTTGCAATCAGTTCCAAATAATGATGTTGCACCCTAAAAGTGCTATCCTTTTGTCTATTGATGATTTTATGCTAATACTGCAGTTGTTAATGAATAAACTTTGTGAATAAGTAGATATTAATATCATATTTATATCAATAATATTCTTGACTTTCAATGAATTCAAGCAATTTTGTTTACGTTGCTCTGTCGACACGCATGAGCAGAGTTAAAGTCGAATTTTATACACCGCTTTTATAATAATAATAATAATAATAATAATAATAATAATAATAATAATAATAATAATAATAATAATAATAATAATGAAGAAGAAGAAGAATGTTAAATCCTCCTGAAGATTTACTGAATAGCATATCATTGTCGTCTAATGATTTTCTTTGAAAATGTGATCAAGAAAAATTATAAATATACAGATATGCTTATGTTTATTTCAAGCATGACTGTTGATAATTTGAACTTTACATAATGAATTGTGGTGGGAAAATATCAACTATTTGTAGTGGGCAAACGTTGATACTAAACCTATTTTTTAAACCAAAAATAAGATATATTCTAATATAATGGGATACACGTTATCAACCAGTCAACCAAATAAGTAATAAAAGATTCTACCTTGCAATCGCTTTAACATGTGTTATATTACCGTTTACACCTACATTTAAGTTAAATTTCCTAAAAGAGTATACAATCTACTGTATCAATCTGCACAGTTATAAAGAACACTGAACATGTTAATGTAAACTTCTCATGTGCGCAATAGGTCGAGTTTAAATCTTTCAAATGCCTCAGCTGCTGATTGAGTTTCCTAAGTCAGTGTCTTCGCATACAATTTGGACCTGTATAAAGTTTGCTGATATTGAGAACAATAACTTTCAAACTGAATATTGAACACTTCCAACGTAAGTAATGGACATATAATATGCTCTTTGAAAATTTGATATTGAAAATATGACACAGTAGTGTCTGGCAATGTCAGTTCTGATTGTGCCGAATAGAGCTGCAAAAATTTTGAGCAACGATTTCTGGAGCGATGTCCACGTTGCTATGCATTTAATTGAAGACTAACAACCTTGATACGAAACTATTAGGTGTAACTTCAAAGTTGACAACTTTTAGCCTTATTAAAATCTTAATTTAATAAAAATTATGTAGATATAACAAGAAGTATGAAACAAGGGCATATCATTCTGGAAGATTAGATGGTAATGCGTATTAACAGCAATTTTTATGGACATCAGCTTTTACAGTAAAAGTCTGACATTAACTTCAAATTTATTTTGATTAGTGACCATTCAGAAATTTCAACTGAAATCTCTTTCCTTTACCTCGATAATACTGCAATACGCCTAGGTAAGACAAGACGAGAAACAAATTACGACTTACACGTTATGATGTAACATAGCACATTTTGAAAGTATTTGCTTTAATCCTTTCTAAACGTTGTGAGAACATACGCAGGTAGAGAAAGAAAAGCTTTTATTCAGCAATTTTTTTTCCATGCGCTTGATATTAAATCATAGCATATTACATTTAAAAGCGTCCATATTGTACACGAGAATAACGATAAACCGACAAGATCAAGGAAGGGTAGTTTAATTTCGCAAAGAACATACAATGATGGAGGCGTCTCACCCAATTGCCAAAGTATAATTTTCTGTTAATTCTACATGCGTAATTGCTCAATATTGAACCAACATTATCGAATAGAACACCACAAAGACAGAAAGCATTTCAAATCTGTATCACAAAGTGAACTTACCTTAGTTAAGTTAACAGACTTTTCTATCGAATGTAAGGTAAACAAGGTGATGACTGATTCTATACGCAATGAGTACCTAACACAATAATGCGCTTTATATCCATACCAGTCACGTGTGTAAATGTGCGCATCCCTCAAAATAGGCACACGTAATGTACCTAAACTTATGATCACGTGAAGGCTTAGTTTAAACATCTTGCTGACTTCATTCAAAATGGGAACTGTGGATTCCAACAGTATCCACCTAATAATGGTGAAGAGGAATAAAGGTAGAACACAGTAGCGGATTTAAGTTTTGAAAAGAACAGCATTGTCCAAGATTTTGTAATTGGTTCTTCTTTCCTGATTTTAGAGTTTAACAATTTATTCGATTGCCCGTTGGAAAACGTTAAATTGGTGGAACTCCACTATTAAATTGCAAGCTTCCCATAAGCTGGTCCACATAACGTGTCATGGTATGGTTATTAGTATTTGAGACGTCTGTGTCAGTAGTGATGTAAAACTCCAGGCATAATCACGATGCACATGTCCAATACAAGCAACTAACTCCACGACATGCCAACTCACTACATGAAAACGCCATTTGAAAACAAGTACAAAGTCCTTTTACAGGTGTACCGAAATTGAGTAATTTTCCTATCGGAATATAAGGTCAAAAACGCCCTGTTTGTAATCAAGTATCGCACAGGTAAGGCTTTCGAAACAGAAGCCTTTCATTTGCAACATTGATATTATTCAGTGACCTCTATCAGACCCTGTTATGTAATATTTAATGTTAACAATAAGAGAGAACCGTTGTGCAATATTATATATCCTCTCATAGTAGTATGAATTACGACAACTCTAATTTGGAAGTTACTTCCATATAACTCATGTAGATAAATAAAGAGAAAAAGCCAAAAATCCGTTTCACATCTCATGACAGCGATATGACGACATTCATTTACTGATCAAATATTATGCTTGCATCCATAGATCCATAGACCTATTGTGAAGGATGTCTCCTGGAAACAAGACACAAATATATACATACCAAAACACAATTTCTCAGCAATCCAGTGGTATCAATTAGGATTTATTGCATTCTGTTTCTATCTAGATTACAATAACTTTGTAGTGATAGGATGCACATAATGTTCTATGGGGCCATCCATGTTCCTACTCATATAGACCTTTAAAGTAAGCTTTTTACAGAACGCAATCTGGAGATCTCAAAACGTTTTAAAAATTATCTCGCGTCCCCTACACAATAGCATCCTTTGATACAAAACACCTGGACAAGTTTCTTTGAACTGCCAAATGTATAAATTAAGTGATCAATCAACTGAGTTGTAATAGTGTTGTTACAACAATGTGTATCTTCTCATTATTAGCTTCCTGACGATAAAAAAATTAACTATTTGTAAGTTTGAATTGGCAAATTATTCTCATCCACATGTACTAACTTAGATTCAGCTTCACGTCTGAATATTCAGAACATCAGGTTATTATACCAGGCGTTAGTGCTGTAACAACAGCTATGGACTCCATTATGTTTTGTATTGGTTTTAGGTTTTTTTGAGACTAATCTATGTTGAGATTGATATGAGTAGTACTTTATGTGCCTATTCGCTCTACTCACCGAGTCTAGAGCGTTTGCATACTGATGTAAGCCTTATTGTATCACGGTACCAATTGTTTATCCATAGACCGCAATGCTAATATTTTGCGAAATAAATATACTTTCTATCCTACCTTAGCATGCATGTCACACACTGTCACAGAGAACAATGTTAGATTGTTAATTTGATAACAACGAAAATAGGTATTCCATTTAAGAGATAACTCTGCTGAAACTAGACAGGGTAAGAGTTAGCTAGTTACACGAACACATTTTCAGTCATGTGTACCACATTTTAACAAATTCTTAAAAAATACAAAATGTGATCTAGATATAAATTAACATAATCTCACATGTTGCCAAGAAGCTCAACTTTTTTTTAAAACCTAACAGAAAGTTCAACTCTTACATAATGCACCAATCACAGCTAGTTTTGTTGTTTATTTCTGAATGCAATGTTCCCTACGCCTTAAGCTCCACCCACCTGGGGTTGTACAATTACCATTATACCTTATGCAAGTTTACTACAGAGATACACTGATCAGCATGCAGGCTGACTGACTATTTTGCTGCCAAACATATAAAAAATGATGCGTTTTTCACTGCCTGTAAATTATTTAACTGCTCTTGGTCACTTGCGCATGAATCTCGAATCTATCGCAAGTGTTTATTTTTTATTTCCAATAGCACCATCTCGAAATTACCAATGCTATTCGTTTGATCCCCTATAGCCATTGTGTAGAGTTCATAAATCGTAATGAGACTACTTTGTGCTTTCACGAAAAGAGAGGAATTGACGTATTCTTCAATGAAGGCATATTGAATTACTGTATTTTACTGGTGCCACAAGTCGCAAAGATTACTATTGGTCTGACTCCAACACCAACAATGCTTTGTGTGTCTACAGTTGTGATGTGTTCGTGATTATTGCCACGCGCTGATCTGTTTTTTGGATTCTGAGGTGACGTCGCAAATAAAATCTTCAACCACAAACATGCGTTTTTTATTTCATATGCATCGTGATGTGTTAGTGATTTAATCACGCAGCTGTTGTTCTGTTTTGATTGTTTTCTCAAGGCAGTGACCTTGAGGGTCTATCGAAGTTCTTCCATTAGTAATTTGGACGCGTAAAGTTACTGTTGGACAGGCCCTGTCCAGACTCATTAAGTTCAGATGTCACCTGCATACTAACTACTAACCAATTACTCATTTTTACTTGTACAACTGTCATACAAGTATTGAAAATTTCTGTCTGTGGTAATATGTATGTCTTCGGTGATTGTGCTTCTATCTAAAACAATCAAATTATTAAATTTATTGGTGCTTGAATCAATCGCTTTCCTTTTTATCCAAACACTGCTACCCTAACATCTCGGTCTTTGGTGAATAGTAATCAAAATGTTTCAGCTTCGTTGTTGAGTTCTTGTTTGTTAAACGTAAACAAAGGGGAATGCAGCCGGGGTGGTTTTTTCCCTAGGTGAACTCTACTTCCTTGTTGTAGAAACAATCTTGAGTGTTTTCCCTTGCTAATGCAATGATAAAAACTCTAGCTTCGAATCGGTAATGGTAAATTAGTAATGTTCCCAACAGTCGATTATATGTTCCATTTAGCAAGATGATCTCTTAGTGTATACGAAGGCCGGTTAAAACAGTTTTCACAAAGATGTGTATCTGCAATTTAAACACAATCATTGTGATTGTTATAATGATTGCATAACTGGGCCGTCTCAGTAAATCAAGACTCATTCGGCACATTCTGCGTCTCCATCATTTTGGTCAATACCCACCACTTATCTGTAATAGTAAATATTATCTTAAACAAAGACTAAAGTCGGACAAGGACATAGAAGAAGGTGAAACTAAGTACTAGTGGTCTTGGTAAGTTCTCAAGTGCATTTAGCGTTTCAATAACAAATTGTCCACATATTGGCTTCACCAGTCGAATTGATTGTAACGGTAGATGACTTTGTCCACGTCGGGTTAAACAATCATTATAATTATTATAATTTTCATACTTGTTTGATCATAATCAAACAACTTCCAGTGGTCTTGCAAGCCTGTAAAAGTGAAATTGCACAATATCAAGAAGTGTCATCGGTTATGCAAACCCTTGAGTCCAAGATCGTGTTACTCAATCCATGTTTATGATGCCAGGTTCCCTTGTGAAAAGTCTTTGGTGTTCCGTAATAAAATTCTCCGTCAGATCCCTTTATCAATGGATACCATTTCATACGTCCGCAGGAGGTTCAGTTTCGTGTCAGGTTCTATTATCATCCATCGAAAACACAAATTATTTACGGAAAAACCACCACATGATCTAGTGCAATCGCGAGTATTTGGGATCTCTCTTCAGCAAATGGCATAGAAAAGTCACACAAAATTATGGCTTCGTTGATGAGACAGTAATCATTGAGGTGACTCTCGTGTTTGTGGTTCCAAGAACACCTTGCCTCACGAATGTTTCCAAGGCCACTGGGGTCAATGCCTCGAATTATCATCAACATGTTACATTTGCCTCAGATTACTTTTGGACCATGTTTGTGCTTTACGTAACACTGATCACGTCTCTGTCTTTGTGTCGACCTCGGCAAAATATTCTACTGGGTTGTCTTAGTGTTCAAGAACATCGTCGAACACGACATGATTATCTTCACTTGAATCAATGCAGCCAATAGTAGTTGCTTCATCGATTGTGGAAAAGAAATGAACGATGCATAACTCAAATGCTATTGTAACGTAACTGAGTAAATCACAACACGGTTGATAGTCAGCTGATAATTGCAAAAAATATAACTACTAGTCTGGTAGCAGGAAGCGATCCTCGAGTTAGACGCAAAAACACTCGGATGGAGATTTTGTGCAAACTCTAATGACTCAATGCAGGCAAATCCAGTCATATCAAATCTAACAATGGTCCATTTATTGCAACTCTGATCATGACTAAATCATTTAAAGTATTCAGAACACTCTCCATACACAAGAAAACGTCTAGGATAACACTCCACCATATCAACTGCAATAACGTCGCTATAATAGCATTTAGTATTTCACAATCCACCGTGTACGTATTCGACACAACTACGTCGGACATCAGCAAGAAATTTCAGTCTTATAGGTTTTCATGAATTTCTCTCCGGAGCAAAGTTGTAATAGTTATTCAGTAATTATTCTGTAACGTCATTATCGTTCGTATATTTCAACGCAAGATGTTTTATTTCCTCGGGGATAGATTCTGCGTGACAAATTTCTCCGCAAGGCGTTACAAACTGATTGTAATTTCCGTCATCGGAACTTGAAATAACCACACCGATACAGGGTTACTGTTGCTGATAACGTTGATGAAATCAAAGATAATGCCATCATAAAATTTGACTGTTCTCTCTCGTGTAAGTATCATCACCACGGACGTCCATTCATGCACGTTATGATCAATGATTGTTATAGGGCTATATTTTTCTTATATTTCTGTTTGTATAAAATTTCACCGTTTAATACATTCACCGTAATCGGAAATCATAATATTATTTATAACGTCACTCATAGACTCTCCGGCATCTTTAACTGTTTCTGCCCAATCGTTTATTGTTTTATTCTTAGACCCCTTAAGGAGTTTCCAGGTATCTCAGTTGTAAAGTGTTCTGTATCTCGTACAGCTACACGTTTTAACCCGGTTGACTTTGTCAACGACGATAAGAGTTTCATCGCTTTGAGATCATCAAAGCTAGTTTTATTATTTATCCGATATAAGGCAGTTACAGGATAGACTCGTTCAAAATACCAGTCAATGGTCTTGGATTGGAATTTTTATTCAACGCGACGATGCCACTTCCATGTACACTAACAAGGTCACGTTTGTCACGATTAATCCAAAACGTCGTCACACGTCTGCACAATAAATATTATTATAATACTATATCGCTGATCCTCAAGTTAGTTATTAATTTTCCTTCCTCATGCGTCATTCATTCTACTATCAATAACATTTTCGATTATGAAAGTTGACCACGTATAAACAGCACCATTGTTGCGAAATTCCTTCTTGGCTTTACTGATACTATCAGTTATATTGGTATTCATCAAAGCTAGACCTTGCATCAAAAGCTAAATTTAAATTTCGGCAGTTTGTCAAGATTGAATCTGGCTCTAGAATGAAAAAATTTGGACAAAAGTTTATTCCGACCACCTGAGATCTGTCCTTGTTTAAACGATATCTTCCTTCCACAGTTATATTGAAGCTGATTGTATTTTTTAATCTTACCAGTGGTCAGAATGATGTTGACATGACATTATAATTATCATGAACAATCTAATTACGTTTTTACTGAGATATCAGTAACTCGAATTCGTCCACCAACACCTTCAAGTAGTATTGCTTTATCGCTGAGTATAACAGCTGTAGCTCTATAATTAGCAATAGCTTATCTTGTCACTTGAGCTTCAAAGTGTATATAATCGACAGATTGCCAAAATAGATCTAAGTGATTTAGCAAAACTCAATAGATTGGATGCAGTGTTGTAAAATCTAGATGTGATATTTGCAAACCATAATCAACATTATGATCTTGTCTCGTAAATAACTTTAAACGACGATATGCACTTGCTACATAGTAGAGATAAAAATTCAATAATATGCCTCAAATGGTTCTTGGTGTCAATTTATTCTCAGTGAAGCCTCAGAAACAAGCATTTTGCAAAATATCATTATACTGCGCGCTTGTTTTGTTTACTAGTGCAGCATTTTGAAAAGCAATAAATATATGTCGCTGTGCAAATACTTTTTTTGTATAGCATCTGTAGTCGTTGTCAGTCATGATATGTTGATTTACCACATTGATTTATAAAAGAAATCAGATTTTCTTCTTCAGGACGTGATGGAGTCATTTTTGTCATCCACAACAGTTTGTCAAATCTACTTTATCAGCATCGCCAGCATGTCGCCATATTGCATATCATCATCAGTAGCTTTTCTTACAAGAACCACTGTATGCTTTGCTCCAAAAATGACATTTATGATATTTCCATGAAATCCAAAAATATGTGTCAACAGAATTGCAGAAGAAAATCTTTTGCTTCCATCTGGCAGTTCTGATCGACGTGCTTTAAATCCCAAGTTGAAATCTGAGTTAGCATCATAAACCACCGGCCACGTTATAGTCGCTGTTTCTTGGTCGTCTTATATTGTACTCTTGTCAGGGTGTTCAGAAGTGTCTTTGGCAAACATCATCGAAAACAAGCTGATCATGCATAATCGTTGATGTATCTTACTAGACCAATTATTGCCCTAGCAACGTCGACGTCTCTATGTATTGATTCAAAAAGTGTTTCCTTTAATCATGTGCGTTAGTGCTGTCGAACAACGTCAATATGCGCATTTTAACAAAACCAACTCTAACATCAGCGCCATATTTAGTATTATTTATTTTTA
Organism: Potamilus streckersoni; assembly: GCA_016746295.1. Taxonomy (NCBI): domain Eukaryota; kingdom Metazoa; phylum Mollusca; class Bivalvia; order Unionida; family Unionidae; genus Potamilus; species Potamilus streckersoni. The sequence goes on from JAEAOA010000579.1 coordinate 76,445, forward strand.
GAATTTCACCTTCCACTTCAGTACCCTCTGCCGCAGGTAAAACATATGCTCGTGTCCTAAACTTGTAGTTCAAATCGCCCACGCTGATTTGGCTGTCGTGCATCGTAAGAAAAATATTGATAAACGAAAACGATAATAAAGATGTTCAAATATGTACCTGGTCCCTCATCTGACGTGAACGCACCAGTACTCAAGGGTGAATCTGTGCGTGTTTATCAATATTACCTACCTGTACCACTGTATTATCGATCAGCAGATACTCGACAACAAAATATTGAAGTTGAAATTCATGGAACTGATGAAAAATAAACTTTTTAACTAAATGATATTTTAAGTTCCTATCATTGCTGTAAAGAGCGCGTTGAGCATGGATTGAACTCCATGGACACTAAGATACTCTATAACGATTCGTTCATCACAAGGATTAACTATTTCTGATACAAATATTTGGATTATTGATGATCGGATCTAATGGACAAATATAGTTCATCTCGCGGTATCCAGAGTCAGAAGAATATCTTAGCTGCACAAAGTTACTTTGCCTTGTGATAGAACCGAAGAAATCACTAATGATGTAAAAAATGAAGCCGTCAAGAAAAAATTATCTGGTTATTAACAATCTGACAAAAACATTTTACAGTGCCTTTAATCTCGATATTGAATGTATCATGACACTGAAACAACGACAGAATAATCACTGAACAAGCTGTAACTGTAATATGGTATGACAGCATTCGAATAATAATCCAAGACAGTTTACCGTGAATAGAATTAATATTAGTCTTGGTCACACACACGAAAATATGATGCAATCTATCTTGAGTACAACTGACGTAGGGGTGCTGACACTGTAACCAATTTACAGAAGTAAAGGTGGTGGTAACTGTGTGCCATTAGGAATTATTTGTAATTGTTCGCGTACAAACCCACGCTAAAGAGCAGTTGAATCTAGTCTGTAGACTGCAGGTCTACGTGTGGATCTAACCAGGCTGGAAATATTATGTGTTGTAACACTCCAGATAGAATGTGCTTCTCCTATTTTACCTCTTTCATGTTCGCCAGGTTCATACAAGTATCTTACAATCAAATTACCCAGTGCAAGTTGTTTTGAAAAGTCATGTTGTTATATTGGCATATATTCTTGTGATCCGGACGGTTTGTTGCATGAAAATTGTACGAGTAATTTTATTATTTAACGCAGCTATCACATTTGGTAATCTTGAAACCAATTCACGAGATCTTTTGTTTTTCTAAACTATTTCCTTCGCATACTGGCATCCAAATAATCTCTCTGCAAGTGTTCAATTAAACCGTTCAATGATTTCCTTATCGCAATGAATTGCGATGTGTCCTCACCCGATTTTAACATTATGTTGCTTCATCAACGATGATACTGCACCGAAAGATTCTTTGTCAAGTTCAACTTGTAGTAGTTGTTCCATCGTAAGGGTCCTCGGTTATAAATTTGTTCAAGCGCTAATTCAACTTCAGTTCCTGTTTTAGTTGATAGCGTCTCTGCTTCCTTATATTTACTTGCAATATCAAAGACATTTAACGCGTATTTGTATGTGCGTGATCGATGTCAACGTCTTTTAAAAAACAAAATATCTGATTAGTGAAATTAATTGGGAACGCTGTCATTGAAATACATGTACTGAGTTTTCTAGTTGGTGGTTGATAAATGCATCACATTACCTCCCGTGCTAATTTTCAGCAACATAACGTGAGTTAGCTGCTGCATCAGCAAGTATGCTAATCGCTGCTCTGCCTCTCCAATATCCCCTTAGACTATAATAAACCGTTTCCATCATTTTAATAATCAGCATAAGTTAACCTTTCACCGCAAATTTTACTAGGAAGCTAGAAGGTTTTTCTCTGAAAGATTTATCAGATTTAAAATTTAGCTCATGAATCAGCTTCACATCTGCTTGATGCCGTTGTTGTAAATCGTTGCTTTTATACGCAACATCATGAACGTGAAACGCTTAATCAATTGTGTTTACTGAATACTCTGCAGATCTTGAATGATCTTGGTTATCGAGTCTGATATCAAGGCGAGTTCCAGGACGACGGTAATTGTATCCAGGAATATTTTTCTCCCGGTTACTTCGCCCATGGATTCCCTGGTAATATGCCTAACAAAGTAGCACAATTGCTGCCTGTATTTAGAGAAGAAATAAATTTTTATTTGCTTGTACAACATCATACACACTTGCTGTAAGTGCACGCTTGCTGTTTTTTGTTATCTTTGTCGTTAATCCAGTGGTGGGGTGGGTGATCTACATCGAGCACAGTATAAATCCATATTATTTATTATTATGGATATAATTGATATTTCAGCACCACAAGCGCTGAAGCCAGTCAAAAATCATCCAGCACTACTAAATTCTATCAGGATGATACTAATTGGTCCATCTGGATCTGGTAAGACACAATTGCTGCTCAGTTTAATAATATGATGACTCAAGTAAGGAAATAAAATACACAAATCCCAAAAGTTATCAAGAGATAACTGTAACGTATTAGTGGCATTTAAAGGAGTTGATAAGAATACGTTGAGAAACATTCATTAAACATGTCATTCAGGGAATATGGGCATGATTAAATTCAAAAACTTCTATGCGCAAATACAAGCTACCCCATTTGGATTTATAACGATCAATTTATATGACCTCAGATCTAGATATCATATAGGTCTTGATAATATATTTGGTTGATACTAAAGCAACAGAGAGGGTGACGACAACGAGTGAGTGTGCAGCTACGCAAATGAATACGACTAAAGTTTGAAGACAAACCATATGTCCATGAACAAGTAACAAAAAGACTAATAGGATCTCTTTCCCCTTGCATGGAAATATGCTCGGTTATAGGATGCGGTTTGAGGTAATTGACCTTATTTTCAGCCTTCGTTGGAACCTCTACTTCTGCCAACGATGGACCCTCTGTACAAAGTTGTATGGTTTAGCCTCTCCGCTTCTGCTCTTCTACAATTTATCAACTCTTCCACTCATAAATCTTCACGAAGAGTTAAACGTCATTGAAAATTTCAAATACATATTGATTGTCAACGCCATACAATCTATACTTATTTACATAACTCTGAAATCGTCTCATAGTTTCTCCCTTGTAATAGCTATAAGTATTCTTCTTTGTGATCTGTATGGGTTTTTTTTTCTTCCTGGTACGTACAGTATAAAATACTTCAACTTGAAGCATTTCAGTAACATTAGTTCAATGCACATTGAGCTAATTTGAATTTACAACTTCTCATTATTACCATTAACATTTTAACTTTGATCGTTGATGCAACATTCGACAAAGTCAATGTTTAATGACAGGTGCTTGAAACCTGCTAATAATTGTAATTCACCTGGCCATTCAAAAAACAACCCAATTATAATTAGCCCTGCCGTTAAATAGACAATCCACCGAAAGCTTGCTGCTTTAATATTCTGCAGCATTAATGCACCAATCAGTAGATTTTAATGCCAGAGTGAGGGTCACATGACCATTTTATTTTAGCTTACATGATGAAAGAGGTCATGACAAGGATGCGGTTAGACCTTACCATATAACTATAAACCCGATACATATTATCTTGTCTACTCTATACACTCATTAGAGCATAAAGATACATACAGATAACTTCGATTTTAAATAATAAAGAAGTTCAGCATATTATGTATATGGTGTTGGTCAATTGGTGTATATATATATATATATATATATATATATATATATATATATATATATATATATATATATATATATATATATATATATATAATGTAAATATCAGTTCAAGTATTTCTGCATGTACAACATCCATCAATAAAGAAAAAGTCAATCTCAAAGTCTTCTATATCATCTGGTGACGTCACACCTGCTTTGAGAACAACAGCCGTCTGTACCGATCGATCTTGCACGCACGTGCATCCCGTGCAACTCTTTATATAGCTGAAAAGAAATTCATTATTTTCTTTATTATAATTGGGGTAGACGACAAAAGTAGAAAACAAATGAATTTGTAAATCTGAAACATTGTAATGTTGGTTATACTGCCTAATATTTTTCTTTAATGGGGTAAGCTATATAATTTTAAAAACAATCGCTTTTAATAACTGATATAATCTGATATATTCTCTCTATGATAGGAACATATTTTTGTCGTAGCTGGTTTAAAGTCTGACTCTATAAACCCATTTGTTTGTGAAAAAAACCGATTTCAATAACGAAATTCGTTTGATATGATAAAAGGTCACAATGCTAAGTCAATTGAATCATTGATTTATAATTTATAACCTGACTGTGTCGAGAATGGTACTAATATTGGCATCCCCTTGTACCTTTCATGCTTAACTGACTTTATATTCTAATACAGCGCCATATTCCGTACACTATGGAGTAGTTTATTTCCATTAGACAACATAATGACGTAATTCATCCTATTCAGTAACTGCCGGATAATTCCATAAATTATCATAGCGTTGAGTTTGGAATTATATTCCTTTGCACACGCGATTACATTAATGAAAGCGCTTGTTGAATCGACGTTTAAGGCAAATTTGTTGTCATTCTCTGTAAATATCGGATGCAGATGATATATATATATATATATATATATATATATATATATATATATATATATATATATATATATATATATATATATATATATATATATATATATATATCTATCTATATCTGTCAGTATGTTTACATCTTTAGTCACTCATATACCCCTTTGCTGAAAATGGACCGATCCGGTAAATGGAAATGGGTCTCAAGCATGTCTGTCTATTATATTGAAAACTTCCGTTAAGCATGAAACGCGCAGATGATGACGGTGTGATGGACATTCAACTCACAGTCAGGTTAGCAAATATAAATCAATGAATGAATTAACTAAGTTCTTTGCTCTTTTTATCAAATTAAAGATTTTCGTTACTGAAATCGGTAGAGAGTACAAACAAACGGATTAAAAGACTCATACTATAGTTAGATCAACACTGATTTACATCGTGTGAAGTCTTTTCGACTCTAATTTAATACAGTCTGAGTTTTTGTCATCATATGGTTATTATGTTATCATCTGTTTATTTTGTCATCATCATGTTATCATCTGATTATTTTGTTATCATCTTGTCATCTTCTGGTTATTTTGTCATCATCTGATTATTTTGTCGACTCTATTTGAATGTTTTCCTTTTTTTACAGACTGGTCTGTTACAGTTAGGTCTTGTCTATACAAGCTTTGACCAGTCCAGTCCCCTCTGTTTTGTTTTGTTTTTGTCTCTTATGTTTACATATGATCTTTTCTGATTTGTATAGTCAAGCTATTTCGGTGTTTATTTTGTGCTGTCTTGTATAATTTAGTAAAGTCTATATTTGTCTAGTTTATTTCTGCTAATTCTTTTTCAGTCCATTCTGGTAAGGTTTAAACTGGTTTGTCCAGTTGCAGTATGTAGAAATCTAGCTAATGGAATTTTAATAAACAGCTTTCCAACAAAAGATTTCTCATCTCTTCAAATGCGACAGTTCTGGTCGTGCAGGTTTGAAACAATAACTAAATAAATAATTCTCGGCGTCTTTTAACAATTGTCATGTATTATATTTCATTACCTGCAGTTTTTTGCTTGAAAATACTGTCTCTTATCTGCGTAGTGTGCAAGTGTCTTGCTTGACCCAAAAATGTTTACCTTAGTATCTGGTGAGGCAAAATAGGTATTTCTGTCGGATGGAAAAAGAAAATTATGCAATAAGGAGGACTCAAAGTAAGAAAACAATGACAACAACAACAATAACAAAACAGACAATGAATGGAGGTACAAAAAGTTAAGGATACGTACATGGTTACTATATACGTGTATGTATACATGTTAAGCACCTGTGTAAAGACTCTACTGAAATATGGGTGGGTATATTTATTTGAAAGAATATAAAATAGGGAAATTTCGATAAAAACAAAATGGTTTGGAAAAACCCAATATACCATTGGTGAATTCGTGTTAATTTAAGATTGCCAAATTGGAAATCTTACAAAACTAGGACTGGTCGTGCAACTCAGTGAAAGGAGATCACGTCTTAACTAAAATTCTCTATACCCTTTCAAGATGAGAGTGAGAATAGAATTCAGTTTCATTCAAAGTTGATCAACGCAGAACACTTTTCATTTCTTTTGGAATGTCAACTGTTGCATCAATGTTCAAGAAAACAAGCCTTGTGATTGATTGCATCGTAAACAACTTCTCTGGCATATCTTTTATTCTTTTATTGTGGTTTGTAAATATTTTGTACATCTTTGTGGCTATATCATATAGACAAATCAGTACTAAAGAGGGTCCCAGGCTGGCCATGCGATCATATTAAAGATGGTCCCAGGCTGGCCAAGCGATCATACTAAAGAGGGTCCCAGGCTGGCCAAGTGATCATACTAAAGAGGGTCCCAGGCTGGCCAAGCGATTATACTAAAGAGGGTCCCAGGCTGGCCAAGCGATCATACTAAAGAGGGACCCAGGCTGGCCATGCGAGCATATTAAAGAGGGTCACAGGCTGGCCAAACGATCATACTAAAGAGGGTCCCAGGCTGGCCAAGCGATCATGCTAAAGAGGTACCCAGGCTGGCCATGCGATCATATTAAAGAGGGTCACAGGCTGGCCATGCTATCATAATAAAGAGGGTCCCAGGCTGGCTAAGCGATTATACTAAAGAGGGTCCCAGCTCGCCAAGCGATTATAATAAAGAGGGTCACAGGCTAGCCAAGCAATCGCCTTTACCAATCACAAACATCGGTCTTACTGAAGTTTTCCTGGATTCTTCCACCACCGCCGCCATGTATAGCATATCTTGCGCAAAGAAATGACTTTGAACCCAATGCAACAACTAAAACTTTCCAAGTATTATATTATGAATGTCTCTTTGATATTATTTATTATACCTCAGGTATTAATCTATTAATCTCTCTCTCTCCTCTTCTCTCTCTCTCTCTCTCTCTCTCTCTCTCTCTCTCTCTCTCTCTCTCTCTCTCTCTCTCTCTCTCTCTCTCTCTCTCTCTCTCTCTCTCTCTCATGTATAGAAAGAACGTGACAGTGACCAACCAAGGTGTGGTGTTGTGTTTATAATCTTAACGTAGCTTTAACAATTTTTCAGTCATATCGCTACGATGTCAGCAGTGTGTCAGTTTATAGTGATGTCTAGCACTGGGGCATCATGCCACAGACATGTAGCATGATGACCCACCCAGTCACATTATCCTGACACCAGGCCGACCAGTCCTAACTGTCCTAACCTTTTAATGCTGAGCGTCAAACGAGGCAGCTGTTAGTAACATTTTTTAAGTCTTTGGTATGACTCGACCGGGGATCGAACCCACGACCTCCTGCATCCGCGGCGGACGCTCTGACCACTAGGCCATCGGAGCGGTTACCAACCAAGGCACTGTATACTTATCAAGCATAGTGAATAGCTGCATTACTTGCGTGTAAAGTGAGGAATCATTTTCAAGCTGATTTTGGTTACAAACGCGTTATATGAGACCACTTTAGTGTCCTTACTTATAGGTCATATAAAACGCGTAATCATGTATCCAGCAAATGATTGTATGGCGGAATGTCATCAACTTAAAGGAAGGATAAAGTGGAAACTGCAATTCCGAGTTGTAGTAGTACAATTTTTATGTGAAGAACCGAAAAGCATACCATTTGCAGGAAAATGATCTTCTCGTCTCAAAACTGAGGTCCCATTATATAAAATCGTGCATCAGTTAGTCTCCGAAGACACTAAACACAGTGACATATCTGATGTTAGGATATAATTATCCTTGGAGTTACGAGTAAGTTTCTGATAATGGCAATACTTACGAGACACAACATCCATGAAATATGGAGCCAGGGGCATGTGTTTCTTTTTTCCTTCTCGAATTTTGAGTGTATGCAGCGCAATTAATAGAACAGCTCTGATATCTAACGCCATTGAAGGTCTGATTAACATGTATAGGTTCTGAAATGTCTAAGTTAATTAGACTCGTAACTATGGTCTCTTGTACGTCTTGTGTTCGAAAATAGCCAGGAAACTTCTTTAAGACTTTTTCCTTGAGCGTTCCAGCTGAATGATGGTATCTATAAATATAATGTAAAACGTTTACAATTAAGAACTGAGACAGGAAACATTAACCTTTGTTCAGATTTGGAAACAGTGAATCACAGTGAAAGTTTTGTTGCTTATGAATTGAATACACGTCCAACACACATGCCCATTTTGCTGTAGTCTTGTATCAATCTGAAACAGTGGCATTGATTTGGATCGTACCAGTTTATTTAATTTATTCTATAAGCATGAAGTACTGAAGTTCGAAAATAGTTTTCGTTGAAAATTTGTTTAATAAAATTTTAACTAACGCTGACAAGATTGCGAGAAAGTACATCCATGTATATGCTGTACTCTGAACTAGGACTGAAGCCAACATAAATCGTTATCACATCTCGAATGATCGGGTTTTCTATTTCGATGTTTTAATGGCAAACAAACAATATCAACGTTATCAACATTTCTTTATGAAATATGCTGATTAAAACAGTTGTCAATTAAGGTATACTCAGATTTCTATCAAAAGAACATATATTTTAAACTAAGGAATTTAAACATCTGATTACACAAACTTCAAAATTTGTTATGTCAAGGAGTGATAATTCTCTATACGATTTAACCTTTTTTTCTAAAGATCAATTTCATTATAGTGTTAATCAGAATCTAAATAATGCCGACTCCCTACTACATCTGCAGAACAATTTCTATCTACCACTAATAAATATTGGAACTTTTAATGAAATGCTTTCAAATGAAACTGTTTAAAGGGAAACTACTCAAGTAAAGAAAAAAAATCATTAGTGCCGAGAGGAACACTATTATTTATTTTATTTTTCCTCCTTTTATAGATGAAATTGTAAGGATTTAAAAGCATCACAACCACAATTGATATCCTACTGCAATTACCAAAAATTATTGCAGTTATTCATATTCATAACTAGTCAGAATTGTTAAGTTTTATATCGAGAACATTTCATTTATGTTTGCAATGAAAATTACCAGTGCGTTTTCCAAAATATATGTGCATTCCTTCACCGTTATTCTTGTCCACCTATTTGCCTGAAACCTTATTGTGTGCTGTTTCTCCGTTTTTCGATCGTGATACAAATATTGCCATATATAATTTCTAAATTACATTATGCTATCTGAACTATATATATATATATATATATATATATATATATATATATATATATATATATATATATATATATATATATATATATATATATATAATCGCCGCAAAAGGAAGAATCGCAAACACTCTGTAACAAACACTAATGCAACTGTTACTAACACAGTAGTCAACATCTCCAATTTAGAACTTACTGATGCAGAAATAAAACTTTTATCGAAAGGTTTGAGTTTCTGTCCCCGTCCAAAAACATACGACAGAGGGAAGCTTAAGAATGACACCGAAGAATTCATCCGCCGACTAAGACTCAAAGCCCATTTTGCCTTGCAACCACCAAACAAATCAAAGGAAAATATAAGCTGCGACCAACCCACATTTAGAAAGAAAAGTAACTGGACTCCACCAAAAAGTTCAATTCCGAATCTGGAAGCCTTTATCAACTCGGTTGAAAACGATACTTCCAGACATATCAACCATACTAACAAATATTCTAATTTGACAAAAGAAGAAACAGATGCCCTGCACTCACTGAAAAGCAGAACAGACATAATAATTAAGCCTGCAGATAAGGGTTCCGCTGTTGTCGTTATGAATAGGGAAGACTACATTAGTGAAGCAAGTAGACAACTAAGTGACGCTAGGTTCTACCAAAAACTGGACCATGATCCAACGCTGGAATATGCAAAAATCATTACTAATGTTATTGACGAGGCGTACCAAAGCGGACACATAGACCAGCAAACCAAAAACTACTTAAGCCCAGAAAACCCAAGAGCAGGTAGATTTTATCTTCTACCCAAAATCCACAAACAAGGAAACCCTGGCAGACCTATAATCTCAGGTAACGGGCACCCCACAGAAAGGATATCAGAATATTTAGATCATTTTATGAGACCACATGTCCACAAATTACCATCATATCTTCAAGACACGACAGATTATCTCATAAAAAGCAAAGCTAGTGAACCATTACTGCCAGATACATTACTTGCTTCCTTAGACGTCACATCTTTGTACACCAACATACCGCACAACGAAGGGTTACAGGCATGTAGCGAAGCATGGGAAACAAGAACTGTAAACAATCCACCCACACACTTCTTAATCCAACTCCTGGAGCTTGTCCTAAAACTCAACAACTTTGAATTTAATGAAGAAAACTACCTACAAATCAATGGAACTGCAATGGGTACTAAAATGGCCCCTTCGTATGCTAACATTTTCATGGGAAAACTTGAGGGAAAGCTCTTAGCATCGGTTGAGCGTACACCATACCAGTGGGTACGCTTTATCGATGATATTGAAATGAAGTGGCAGTATGGAAGAGAAAGTCTGGATGACTTCATATCAAAGGCAAACAACTTCCATCCTTCAATAAAATTCACGGCAGAAATTTCCAACTCAAACCATGTTTTCCTGGACACAACAACCAGACTGGTGGAAAACAAATTACACACAGACATCTACTCGAAACCAACCGACAAACACCAGTATCTTCTCCCAACCAGCTGTCATCCAAAACACTGCATTAAGAACATTCCATATAGCCAGGCACTGAGGATACGCAGAATTTGCTCCGACGATGAAAGATTCCTAGAAAGGTCTGAAGAGCTGGCTAAACATTTAATTTACCGAGGCTACGACAAAGACCTGATTGCGGAGGCAATCCAAAGGGCCAAACAAACAAACCGTGATGACCTACTCAGATATGGACAGAAAGAAAAGGTTGATAGGATACCATTTATTCTGACCTATCACCCAGACAATCCCAAAGTAGGTAAAATCATCGCAAACCACTGGCCAACCGTGCAATCGTCAGACATACTAAACCTAATACTTCCGAACAAACCTGTAGTAGCTTACCGGAGACCAAAAAACCTAAAGGACATCCTAGTCAGGGCCAAGCTAACAACAATCGCTAGTCAAAACCAACCTAGTCAATCTGGACCCTGTGGCGATAAAAGATGCAAAACCTGTCAACATATGATAGAGACCAAGACATTCACTAGCACAGTGACTAAAGAAAAACTAAACATACATGGTCCAAACAAAACGTGCAAAACAGAGAATGTGATTTATCTCATCACATGTAAGATCTGTGGCCTTCAGTACGAGGGAGAAACTGAAAAGCTACACATAAGGATAAACCTTCATAGATCTGATTAGATGACAAAAAAGCTGTACAGAAGCCCGGTCGCAGAACACTTCTCCTCCCCTGGCCACACTTTCAGTGATATAATACTTATCGCTATTGCTAACAACCACAGCTGGAGTTCCGAAACCAGGAAGGAAAGGGAATCATACTGGATACGCCGCCTTAGAACATTGAAACCAAGCGGTCTAAACCAAGAAGACTAGAACATGAAAACTATGCACTAGTAGAATTTAACATTTTCTAAATCTTAATATCCTTCAATTTTTACTATAAGAATAACCGGTATAGAATCAAATATCCGGGATATAATCTGCGTTACATATGTACACAAAATAAAATTAGATGTCGCTTTGGCTTGTAGACTTTTAGGGAATTACACAACGTTTTCAGTTTCCGCAACTAGTCTATACAAGCTGGTTGTATTTATAGTGTTAGCACATGTGAAGACAGAAATGTAGAGGTTTACAAACACAAAATTTTTGTGTTTATTTGTTTGTCGTAACTATGTTTTGTATTTGCCTTTGAAAAAGACTCATTAAGAGTCGAAAGCGCTTAGGCTAGTTAGTTACTAGTTTCGTACTGTTCGTCGTCAGTTTATTGCATCTATTTTAATTAATCCCTGACAAACGTGATCCCTTGGTGGATCCAGTACGCTTGAGAGGGTTGTTATTCGCCATATGATTTGTACTCTTTATATATATATATATATATATATATATATATATATATATATATATATATATATATATATATATATATATATATATATCACAGTAAATAACCCAACATTAAGCATTCAGCACCCACCAGTCCTCAATTCACGAAATGTATACATTTTTCATTAAAAGGAAAGGAAGCTTGCCGAGTTTCTCATGAATAATTTATACAGCGAGTGGCATATCATTGATACAGCGTACATACTATGCACAGATAGATTATGTATACCACATACAAATTTCCATTTTGTATGTGAGATAAACCTGACGTATCTTATACAAAAATGACGAAAAATTATGTTATATGTTATTATATTGATTATATAATTATAAATAATTATATTAATTTATATTAGGTAAAAAAGTTAGTCGAGGTTTCCTCAATTTGCAACTGTTTTAATCAGCACAGTTCATAAAGAAATGTTGATAACGTTAATAACGTTGATAGTGATTGTTTTCTATTAAAATATCGAATTATCAAACGTGATCATTCGAAATATGATAAGTAATTTAATTATATTACTTTATATTAAAAATATGATATTTATTATTTATATTGACGAAAAATTTATACAGCGAGTCGCTTGTCATTGATACAGCGTACACATTATGCATATATATTATGTATACCACATACAAGTTTCCATTTTATATGGGAGATAAGCCTGACGGTCATAAACAGTGCACTGTAGGGGAATGAACTCGTTACAACCCTTGCATATATGTTCGCTCAAAAAACGTTCTATAGTGATTCTTAATTTTGTGTACATTTCATTCATATTAATTGCTTTCTGTTTCTTTTACTAATAATAAATGAATTGAACACACAATGCGGATATTTACCTTGATTGTTTGTTTAATAATGTGCATACTAACATTGAATATGCAGCGTTCATCGTCATGAACAGAACAGCCATTTGTATCCATAGTGAGACAACGATTCGAGCCAGAAACATCAAAATAATGAGGTAATGAAAAATTTAACCCTAACCTCGTTTCGTTCATATTGTTTCTGTTTTCCTATTTATATTGACTGTCAGTGTTCGCCTGTTGCAAGAAGTTGACCAAGTTAGGGATCTTTTTCACATTTTGCGTGAGGTTCATAACAAATATATTTTGTACGGTAATCCGTAGAATGGGTTGCTGATGATCTGATTCACAGTAACTCGAAGCGGGCTTGAAGTTAAAAATAAAATAATCTTAAGGAAAAGATTTACAGAGTGACACAAATACCTTCTATTACATCCATGACCCGTTTTGACATTGGACCCTCTCTGTCATACTATATAAGAGAGAGAGAGAGAGAGAGAGAGAGAGAGAGAGAGAGAGAGAGAGAGAGAGAGAGAGAGAGAGAGAGAGAGAGAGAGAGAGAGAGACTGACTTGATATGTACCAATGGTATGCAGTGCTAAGACCAGAAGACTTGTCAGCCTCAAGATCGTTTCTATAATGCACCCCCAACACTATGCCAATCTCAGCACCAAACCCAAAACTGGATAAGGAAACAAATCATTGGAATTAATGAAGTTAAATGCATCACAAAAAAGAATGAAATCAAGCAAATATTACAGAAAGAAATTAACAAACACAAGCAGCCGAAAGTACCTAATTCAGAAGTTCAAAGACAAAAACACCCCCTATCCCAATGATATAATGCAAATTTCAGGCCACAGAAATGTAGTCTATAAACAGTTATTCAAACATTAGTGACAAACAACAGACCTACTGCACCAGCCACACAAGTAAGGATGCTGTCATCACGCACCCCCACAACAAAGATATTTCAAACTACACAGCAACAGGCTGTAGTATATCAAGTTCCCAAATGTGTAATATTCAACAGAATCAGATCACAGGTACTCGACGCGAGCTTGATGTTAAGAAACAAATAATCTTAAAGAAAAGTCTTACAGAGTGACACAAATACCTCAGATTACCACCATGACCCGTTCTGACATTGGACCCTCTCTGTCATACTATATAAGAGACAATCAAAAGATGGCAATCAATGGAGCTGATCATGCTTCTTAAGCTGTTTGGTTAAAACTCAGATCCATATTTTTCCTAACACTGAGTATAAGACCCGCCAGATGCTGATCCAATGCATAGGGTGTACAAATCTATCTTCCCTAAAAATAAATCCTCACATTTGGACAAAAAATAGCCATTTTCATTTACATATGTCTCAATCTTTATCTCTATCAAACTCTTCAATTAAATCATAGTTTAGTTGATTATATGTTGTTCCTTATCTGAAGTCATTGTTTCTTTATTTTGCACAGTGTTTGATTTTTGCAAGAGGGAAAGACTCGAAGCAACAGTGTTGAAAGAAGTGAGAGCAGGCGACACAAGGTGGAACTCTATATTTATTTTCTGGATTGAGTATGATTGATTTTTAAATAAAAATGTTAGTTTTTACAGAAATATTTTACATGAAAATCATTTTCTTGTTATTTTTTCTTTTTAAATGTAACATTTCAAGGAATTCATATCCATGTTTAGAGAGTAAAGCTATAAATAAGCAATAATATTGGTATATCAAGTTGCTTTATACCAACACTTTAAATGCATGTTATTATTTAAGAGTTACAGTATCATTACCATTTAAATTGAATATTGAATAAATAACAGATATGAGCAATTTTAAAAAGCTCCAACTAGGCACGATTTCTAACACAACATTATTTTGTACACTCCCCTCAAAAGAAGTAACAATAATATCAGTTTTCAAGACATGGTTGTCACAAGGGCCCAATAAAAATACAACGAATTCACCCTGTATATAATATTTCATTTATGTTACACAGCATCTTCCATTTACTTCTTTATGTCAGTTCTTTTAAAACTGATATATTTTATACCATATACAATATTTTACATAAAGAGTTAATATGGTGGACAACTCTTACGAGGCAGCATAACAATGGGAAATAATAAACGGAGAAAGTTTACGTAATCATCTCTGACGAATATGTATTAAACCAAGAAAAGAGTATCTGTACAGAACTAACCCAGCTTAATTAGAGATCAGTACACTTCAAATTATAAGCTCAGTGTCGACATCCTGATCACAGACCATAGCTTTTCTAAATGATACAGTAATAAAATCCTATCAGCTTACAAAATCCGTTCGTAATATTTAGTATGTTATATTAGGACTCTAGGTTTTAAATTAACTCAACAGGAAATTTACTTCTCTACACTACAAAGTGAAAATTCAAGAGATAATTACAGGAGTATGAATTAAATTCTAAATGATCTTAAATGTTCTATCACATGTCCAAACATACAGGATGTTCAGAAGGAATTCTAGTAAAGATAAATATATTAATAACACAGTGATGCAATCCGGAATGTCTTTGAATGAGTTCAGAGTAATGCGATGTAGTGTATTAACTAAAACATGAATGAGTTCAGAGTAATCCAAAGTAGTGTATTAACTAAAACATGAATGAGTTCAGAGTAATCCAAAGTAGTGTATTAACTAAAACATGAATGAGTTCAGAGTAATCCAAAGTAGTGTATTAACTAAAACATGAATGAGTTCAGAGTAATCCAAAGTAGTGTATTAACTAAAACATGAATGAGTTCAGAGTAATCCAAAGTAGTGTATTAACTAAAACATGAATGAGTTCAAAGTAATCCAAAGTAGTGTATTAACTAAAACATGAATGAGTTCAGAGTAATTTAAAGTAGTGTATTAACTAAAACATGAATGAGTTCAGAGTAATCCAATGTAGTGTATTAACTAAAACATTAATGAGTTCAGAGTAATCCAAAGTAGTGTATTAACTAAAACATGAATGAGTTCAGAGTAATCCAAAGTAGTGTATTAACTAAAACATGAATGAGTTCAGAGTAATCCAATGTAGTGTATTAACTAAAACATGAATGAGTTCAGAGTAATCCAAAGTAGTGTATTAACTAAAACATGAATGAGTTCAGAGTAATCCAAAGTAGTGTATTAACTAAAACATGAATGAGTTTAGAGTAATCCAATGAAGTGTATTAACTAAAACATGAATGAGTTCAGAGTAATCCAATGTAGTGTATTAACTAAAACATGTATGAGTTCAGAGTAATCCAAAGTAGTGTATTAACTAAAACATGAATGAGTTCAGAGTAATCCAAAGTAGTGTATTAACTAAAACATGAATGAGTTCAGAGTAATCCAAAGTAGTGTATTAACTAAAACATGAATGAGTTCAGAGTAATCCAATGTAGTGTATTAACTAAAACATGTATGAGTTCAGAGTAATCCAAAGTAGTGTATTAAGTAAAACATGAATGAGCCACATTTGATCTAACAGCGAATGAACAACGTAATAACTGAAATGAAAATTTTAAATAATTCCTATCTAATTATATCGGAACGCAACTGTGAATTCTGATGGACATTGACTGACCTACAGCAGGATTTGCTTATCCAATCCCTATTTATACACACAATCATTTCTTTCAATGTGACTAATTCAAACAGAACATTCTAGTATATATATATATATATATATATATATATATATATATATATATATATATATATATATATATATATATATATATATATATATATATATATATATATACAAACAAGAATGGATATAGATTCATTTTGATACATAGTTGTCTGTGTTTCTAAGCATTGGCCAAAATATGGCTGAATACATGCCTTTTGACCATAATTTCATAAAGCTGTCAAAATTAATATGGAAAAGTGAGTAGATTTATAAATATATATGGTTTCGCAGTTTTTATTGGCATAAAGAGTTCATGCTAAGGTGGAATTCAGTGGAAATAGTTAACCTCTATTATGTCCTTTTGCAAAAATATCCCCAAAACAAGAAGTTTTGCTACGTCTTGTCAAGATTTCACATCTTTCCCCACACTATGCCTTTTGTTTCAATACAATATATTAATAATCAATGATAAATGTCAGTCAACAATGGTGTCGATATTCCCTTCAAGGATGAAGATGGAATGTTAGTGAACGATTTTAATGCTCTGCATTCCATCTTGATGATCCTAAATGATAGGAATTAAATTCAACTGTAATCCATCTTGATGATCCTAAATGATAGGAATTAAATTCAACTGTAATCCATCTTGATGATCCTAAATGATAGGAATTAAATTCAACTGTAATCCGTCTTGATGATCCTAAATGATAGGAATTAAATTCAACTGTAATCCATCTTGATGATCCTAAATGATAGGAATTAAATTCAAACATCATCCTTGCAGAAACGAAATTTAAACTTTTGGTAACCCTGTCACAGGCTAATTATAACTTTGGGTGTTTATGTTACCGTTCTCTTAAAAATACTAGAATTAATAATTGGATCATTTATTGTGATCAAATAAATGTCAGAAATAATGATATGATGATATCTACTATGGAAATAGTTGCCGCTTTCGACCGCAATCTTGTTCCATGTTATCGTAACTGTTGTACACGACTATTGTGAATCAGAATAATAAGAGTTTTAGTTATTTTTTTTTATAGTTTTATTAGAATCTAATCAATATTTTACTCATCTTATAAAACAAATATGCAAATGAGTTGCTTAAATGTTCTATTTGAAACATTCTTAATATCGGGCTTTATGGATTCTTTTATCTCCATTTTGGCCAACTATGCCCTATTCAGGTTGAAGAGAAGCTAATTCGCCCAAATGTTAGAGTCCAGTTTCTACCCTACCCATGCAGTGGAATTTTGTTTACCAATGATAGAAACACAAACAACCAAAATAATTTATGTATAATGTAAAGCTTCAAAGTCAATTAGTTTCATGGGTTTGGGGAATTATTTTGTTTTTCACTGATGGCACTCAACACTATAGCACACTTTATGGTAAACGTTAACTCACAACCTTTGACCTTGCTATCAGGTTGTGTCTAGACTATAAACATTGTATCAAGAGAGTACAACTCGAATGACGAGTATAAATAGAAGCACAAAGATATTCGAAAGATGCATACTTACATAAGCTCTCTCCAAAGAAGAACCACTACAATCCCGACAGTCGTAAGGGAGAAAAATAGTGTCATGCCCAGCTGCAATAAAGAGCATAAAAGGGATAAAACGAGGACTAGATTACCGCCTAATTCCTAATATACATTCTCTGTAAATTAGTTACTTCACAGCAATAAAGAAAATAAAACGTATGCATGGTGTTTGTTTCTCAGTCTTTATTCTGCTTCCTGAAATCGAATCATGCTTTACAATATATTATATTATATTATATTATATTATATTATATTATATTATATTATATTATATTATATTATATTATATTATATATATATATATATATATATATATATATATATATGTGTATATATATATATATATATATATATATATATATATATATATATATGGCTCTAAAGCGACCTGGAGGAACTCGTAATGGGAGAAAACTAGAACTGAAACTTTCAGCATGAAGTGCTTTGGGTAATCAAAACGTACATTGTGTGTGTGTGTGTGTGTGTGTGTGTGTGTGTGTGTGTGTGTGTGTGTGTGTGTGTGTGTAACAGAGTACTACCTTTTACAGGTGTTAAATATAACTCACATAGTTCAATCGTAACAATATTATGAAGTACTGCAGCCATTTAATACGGCCCAAAAGGAAAGTTTAGAAGTTGTACGTCTGTCTCACTTAACCTTACCATATCCAAGGATTTTTAGTAGCTTGAATGATGGAAAAATATATCGCTTAGCTATCTGGGTTTGGTTTTTTTGGACTTACTTGTCGTCATTACAGGAAGGATATGAACTGTAACTCTAGGTCACTATAATTTTATTTACTGATTTTACGGCTCACCATAATTCAAAGGCTATATGCCTCCACTTAAAAGGTTGCATGTGAAATGGTTTATGCATGAAAAAAATTCTTATCAATGAAAGGTAAAATAAAAAAAATGATGAGATGGCGAGGATAGCATAAGAAGTTTCCCGATTAATAGGAAAATTAACTGATGTATATAAACAGTAGTTAGACAATAAAAGATATTTATTATTACACGTTAGATAAAAATGCTCAAATGAAATAGATTGCACACAAGTTATATTTCAAGTAACTTAAAATTAAAAGCATCTTCATGGATCTTTTTCCTTTATTATGTTCAAATGTTTTATATATCTATGATGAACTCTAATTTGTGCAATGATTTTTTTCGTCCTTGCAGATGGTTATATTGAATGGGGACCATTTGCCTATTTGAGCACACAGACCCTGTTTATACCTGACAGAAATTACTTAAATAGAGATTTGTGTAAAAAGAATTATATGGGCCACATTCATCAAAAACCTCTCCAATTCTGAGTACTGACAGAGCCACGGTGCTCACTGACAAAGAAAAGATAGTTCAAAGATGTGCAGAGCACTTCAAAAGCATTCTCAATCAACCCTCCTATACCAATGAGGAGTCAATTTATCAACTTCCCCAAGTGGAAAACAACTTATTACTTGCTGATTCTCCAGTAATGGTTGAAGCTTTGAAAGTAATTGACCAGCTGTCCAATTTCAAAGCACCTAGAGCAGATGCTGTGCTATCAGATGTTTACAAAGTTGGAGGCTCGTATATGGCAAAGAAATTTAATGAACTCTTAATGTCAATGTGGATTCGAGAACTATGCCCAAGAAGTACAAGGATGTATCCGTCGTACAATTGCTCAAGTGAAAATACAACAGACAATCAAGCGACAAACATTGGCGCATTTCCTTTGTTAGATGTATCTTTATTTTGTGCGCAACTTCAGTCCATGATTGTAGATTGTAAATTTATAAAATAACTCATTGACATAGCTGTTTAGTTCAGAACATTTTGGAAACAAACTTGTTTGGATAGCAAGAGTTCAATGTCAGTCTAGTGTACAGTTAGACTAGGTTTTCCTTTTGAAGTCTTCATATTATACTACATTATAGGTTATGTAAAAAGGTGTATAAATAAGAATTTTAATTAAAAAAAATGAGTCATTCATGTTTTAAGATTACTTTTGGTGATATTAGGGAAGAAGTATTTATTTAAACTATTCATTGGAATTACTAAGTGCTCATGGACATTGGATTACCACAATACTTTGGAATTATTGTGAACTCATTCAAGGACATTCTGGATTGCATCATTTTGGTACATCAGGATATTTAAAACTATTGGATTTCATTTGGAATATTCTGTACCTTTTTTACCTGTGATAGGATATTTAGCATTATTTGCGAATTTAATTCACAGTGCTGAAAGTGCCTCTTGACTTTTTATTTTTGTAACTTAGAGAAATAAATTATTTGTTGATTTTTTTAAATGGTGGTTTCACCTCGTCCTTTTACTAATTTAAAACCTAGAGTCGTAATGCCTTACCACCGATAGCAGCAGAATACTTGCTAGAATTCCGCTGAATCATCATGCGCATCAGCTGGATCTAGGCTTTCTACCAGAAAGTGTGGCTTCAGGAAAGGGCGATCGACCACAGCTCTTTAACTCCAGGGGAAATGCCATGAACAGAACTCCAACTTGTACATTACATTCATCGACCTGACAAAAGCCTTTGACACAATCAACCTTCAAGGCAGTTGGAAGATCACGGCATAGTTTAGTTTTCCAGAGAAACTTATCGTGATGGATCGGCAGGTCCGTGGTGGCAAACTCACTCATGTTGTGGACAATGGTGAGACAGATGATCTATTCCAAGTCACCAACGGAGACAAGCAGGGCTGTGTTTTGGCCCTAACCTACTTCATTATGATTCTTCTGCCATACTTAATGATGCATTACGTGACTTTGATAATGGGAACGACACTGGATACCGGACAGGCTATTCAGTCCTGTGAGACTACACTCGAAGACAAAGTTGTAAAAAGTGACTGCTCATTATCTCATATCTTCTGACAATTGTTCTCAGAATGCCAGGTCTGAATCAGATATGCAAAACAATATGAATCATTTCCCTTCAGCTTATGACATTTTCGATTTCACAGTGGGTATTATGAAGTAAAAGGTGAAGAACCAATCGGGATCAAGAACAGGCTACATAAAGCCTACCATCAATATAAATGGCAAAACAGTCGTGACACTGGACAAATTCACATATCTCGGCAGCAACTGTCACAGACCATATCGATGGAGATGGAATCACGGCCAGAATTACTAAGGCATGTGTGGTAGACTACGTCCAAATTTGAGCGAACGCAGATGGATCAATATACTAAAAAACGTAAGATCTACGTAGCCATTGTGTTGCAACCATACTGTATGCTTGTGCAACTTGAACGGTGTACAGTCGCCACACGAAAAAGCAGAACCATTGTAAGATGGGCTGCCTAAGCAAACTGATATGAATAAGACAGCAGGACATGGTCCCAGACGCTCAGGTTCCCACACGAGCAGGCATTCCAATATCCATAATCTGCTATTGAAATTACAATTGCGATAACGAAGGGACAGCGATGTCAGGTGGTCAAAAGAAGCGCTTCAAAGATTCCCTCAAGTTGTCCCTAAAACACTTCAGTATTGAACCTGAGTCTTGATTGCAGAATAAGTCCATTGTGCGGAATCTCATCCATACTAAATTACAGAGTTTGGTCATAAAGAATTCCTGAGGAAGTGCAGAAGAGCGGGTGGCGAAAATGTTATAACAGGAGCACGTCCTCAATTGATCAATCAAACCAAAGCAGTATCTCCTATCTAGTGAGCCACATACAGTTCGTAGCATAAATTGTCTTTACCAGCCATCCATGGTATTTACATAATCCAAATCAGTTATTGCTGTCATGGTCATCGTTGGATTCGATGGACGTATAAGGAGACGATTTTGCTGTGTAAGTTTAAAATCCCCGTGAGGTATTTTAAAACTAGAATGTGTAGAAATAGGGCTACTTTCGCTGCACGGGCTGCTCTTTCTTTATCTTTAATACAGTAACCATCAGTGTATTTTATTGTTAGGCAAGCAGCTATTTGTGAGACTATTGATAGATAATGGATTTTATACTTTCCTACTGTGGAGTAAACGAAATAGTGATTGTGAATCGAAGAAGATGATAGAGTTTAAATATGTTTGGATTGAATATGTCTCGTAGAAAAGTATATTTTCCTGATTTCGACTGAAAATATTGACGCATAATCTGACAAACACGGTTTTTGTAGTGTAATTTTCACTAAGGAGGATTGCAGTAGCCTTTATACTTACCCTTCTCTGAGCTATCCATGTAAATTCTTATGTAGTTCTTAAATTGGAAGAGATGGTCATGATTTTAGTTATGAAAAATGGAAGGATTTGTCTCACGTTTTGTGGCTCTTTTATTTTGTATTTTTATACAACGTAGCAAGTACTTTGAGTTTGTTCTCAAGCTAAGGAAATGATACAAAAACAAATGACTTTTGGATTTTGGATGTGTGTGTGTGTGTTTGTGTGTGTTTGCATGTGATATATATATATATATATATATATATATATATATATATATATATATATATATATATATATATGACTTTTCGATTTTCGATGTATGTGTGTGTGTTTGTGTGTGTGTGTGCATGTGATATATATATATATATATATATATATATATATATATATATATATATATATATATATATATATATATTAAATTTTAATGTACCCATAACAATTGTTTAATCATATTCCAACGATGACTTCAATGTGGCAAAGCTCCACAAAATTTATAAAAGTGTTTGG
This sequence comes from Potamilus streckersoni, assembly GCA_016746295.1. NCBI lineage: Eukaryota > Metazoa > Mollusca > Bivalvia > Unionida > Unionidae > Potamilus > Potamilus streckersoni. The sequence goes on from JAEAOA010000579.1 coordinate 99,235, forward strand.
AAAATATAAACAAAATCACTCTGGTTCGAAAATGGCAACATAATCCATCAAGGGTTTAGACAAAATAAGCAAAATCTGGTAAGGAGTCTAAAAATATAAACAAAATCCGTAAAGGTATTTAGGAAATGTAAAGATAGAAACTGGCATCATATCGCAAATGTTCTACGACGGTGATGTTGACTCCAAGATCAAAGGGGCAGGCAGGAGTGTTGCAAAATTAATTGTCTTACATTCAGTATGGTTTATGTTATTGGCTAGCTTTGCTTTACGTTAAATCATTATATTTCCATAACCAAATCACTTTATGTGTGGAATATAACATCGTCACAATTGACCTTTCGGATTTTATATATGGTTCTCCTGTATCAAGTCATTCATTGAGTGTATGGATTTTATGTGTCCTACCCCAGTGTAAAGTCGCGCATAGACTTTATGGATTTTGTATCTCCTACACCTTCTGTATGCTGTATGCTTCTCCTGTATCAAGTCATTCATTGATTGTATGGATTTTATGTGTTCTACCCCAGTGTCAAGTCACTCATCGAGTGTATGGATTTTATGTGTTCTACCCCAGTGTCAAGTCACTCATTGAGTGTATGGATTTTATGTGTCCTACCCCAGTGTCAAGTAGCGCATAGACTATTGATTTTGTATCTCCTACACCTGACTCCAGTCACAAACTTAACTTATGGTTTATATTCTCCTAACTGTGTTAAGTAGCGTATTCTTATGGATATATATATATATATATATATATATATATATATATATATATATATATATATATATATATATATATATATATATATATTTCCTACCACTGAGTTTAGCCAAGAACTGAACTTAAGGATTCTATATTTCCTATCACTGAATCAACACACACAGAAACATTATCGATTTTATATCTCCTACCCCTAAGTCAAGTCAGACTATAGCCTTATGTATGTTATGATCAATTAATTACAAATGCGGAACATTTTCCAACCACTATGTTTACTCATTATGCTATGAGCCTCCAGGGTTACCAAGTGCACAAGAAAATGGCATTATCCGTGATATTTTATTCCAATATGTAAATAACCCTGTGATGTATCGAATTTTGAAAACTCTTATAAGCTTTGTTTAAAGGAATTTTATCAAAGTCAACTTAATTAAAGTAGAAAGGGCTAGAGATAGTTAGATGATTATTTTCCATTTCATCTCTGAACGTCAAAAGGGAATTCGTTCTAGCCGACGTAACATGACCGAGTCAGATGTTATGGTACAAGAGAATGACATAAGACCTTAAAGGGTTAAAGGCGGCATCTGGCTATAGATGATAGTTCAAAGTAATGATTAATTACGGCATGATTAGTTGTTTAGTTTTCTTGTCAATCCAAAAATTCTACGAACAGGTTTAGGAAACAGTCTATTCCGATTGGTTAATATGGATTTATGGGGGTAACTCTGTAAGAAATTAAAGGTTTTACTTTAGGAAAATTCTTTAGTCTTCTTCGATCTTTCGCAAGGAAAGTTAGTACGACTCCGAATTCGTAGAAAGTACGTTTTCGTTATTGAGTAAGGGGCCGGATAGTTCTCTCAGTTAGGAGACGGCCTATACGTGAGGTTCGTGGAAACGAATAAAGAAACGGCAAAAGGTACGCAATCTTAGTTTCCCGATTTTGATATATTATTTCATTTGTTGATCTATTTTGCAAATGTATTCTTGATATGATGTATGTATGTATTATTTCATTTTTCAGGATTTTAGTGAAATGCTAGTCATGACATTTTATTCTTTGATTTTCTAATTATCAATTCATTTGGAGAATTGGCAAGATTGAATGTAATTAAAATTTCATTAGATTAGTTGAAAAGATTGCATGTAATTGAATCTTTAATACATAGGAGTGATTAGGAATTTAAATGAATCAAGCTTAAGGAATGATGGGTAATGTTTCATAGTTTTATGGATTAGCTCTGTTTAAAATGAGTATGACCTAATATTAAGTGTACATCCATATACTAGTTTGTAATATTTAATTGATCACTTAAGTGTATATCTATATGCTAGTTTGTAATATTTAATTGGTCGAGTAAACTATTTTAGAATAGTTAGATCTGAGGGTCTAAGCCATCTGTAACTTATCACTGCTAGATTGGTATAGTAAGAAGTCAAGGGGGGGGTACATACGGGTTCATACGGCTGAGTTGAATTTAATTGACCATCCCCAGCGTGACCCGAATTAAGGTCAGGACAAGCATTGACCGTTTATGTAAACCTAACAGTTAGCTAACAGAAGTTACTGCAGCAGAATTTATGCCTTTTGTTTTCTGAGCCGAATTAATGTAAAATATAGATATACTTGGGAATGTGACCTATTGTCTGTTGCGAGACATTTTTATTTATTGAAGGAAACAGCTTTCCTGGATTCACATGAGAAATCCCTGAACAATCACAGGACGAGAACAAATTCTACGCAGAAATCTAAGTCCAGAGACGATTGTTAGAGTTCGACGGACAAGAGTCCAAGACGAAAAAGCTAGACAAAGATCGACAGAGCAGGGACGAACGGAAGTCTTGTTGTCTGCATAAATTAGGTGATGAAGTCTCTCATCGTTACACTCAAAAGTCGCATCTCACTGGCAATGAGGATAGCAATTTAACGTTGAAAGTAATTTTACATTTAAAGATATTTGTATTGTCTTTTTTATTTGAGTACATGTTAGTACCATTTTTTCCTTTCTTTGTAACTAAGTCATTGATTTCTTTTCATTTTAGATTTTGTTGATAAACTGATTAAATTTTATATTTGTTCATTGAAAGGGGGCCCGTTTTGTTATTTCTTCAATATACTCGTTCAGTGATCTGCATTCTTCTTTCTATCTATCCACTCTGGGTAAACTACACCGCGGATGTCATTCCCTAGCAACGAACCGTAGTGAAAGAGGTTGGTGTGTTTTGCACGCCGCCAATCTGTCACAAACCCATTCATTTCAAAGTTGGAATATCACATGATTATGTTTCTAAGTATACCACTACTATTCATATGTTGTGTCCCTGGGTGGGGCAAGTGTGGTATAAAGTAGGACACATTTTGATGATGATAATGATGATTATTATTATCGCCATTATTATCATGCGACAGAGAATATAGCCCAAAATGGATGAAACTTTATAATTAGACTCAAACTTCGCAAATTTCAGTGTTTTCTCAAAACCAGTCACTTCTATCTTGGCATTATGGGATTGTGGTCTGCATGTAAGATTTATTTGCCTCAGAAATTAAGGATCTTGACAACGTGTCAGTCGAAGCACCTCTAAAACTAAGACATAGAGAAAAACCTTAGCAAATCATGAAGATAAATAAAGTAGTGGAGCCATGTGTTTGGAACTATTTTGTTGCACTTAACAGACAAACATCTCATAGCTGGTCGACGTAGGGATAATATCAAAAACTGGATAGTAAATTGCCAGATAGCACAGTCGCTTATTTAGCGACTATTGTGCAAAGTGAGTTAAACTGTGTTCGTCGAATTCACACCGTATTCAGAATATATAACAACGTCATAATCGTCCCTTATTTCCTATGGCATTGTTATGGTTGTTATGACTCGAGATAGAAACAAGAGCTCGTGGTTTATGCTCACTGATATTTCGAGATCTTGTCTCAAGGAACGTCAGTGGTTCTTTAAAAACAGTTTTTGTTACGACAATACAATCAGTCAATAATAATAATAATAATAATAATAATAATAATAATAATAATAATAATAATAATAATAATAATAATAATAATGATAATAATAATAATGATGATGATGATGATGATGATGATGATGATGATGATGATGATGATGATGATGATGATTTGTGTTGTATACAGACCAGAAGTCTTGTCGTACAGTGCTTATTCGTCTGTGCCGAAGGGCTATTTTGCGTTCTCCTGTGCTTTGGGGTGTTGCCATCTGGATTCCGTTCCGTGTCCTCCTCCATGCCTGTCAGATCCTTGTCCTCTGAAATCTTACTTAGAAGAATTATAAAATTAAAATTAGATCTACCACTTTGTAAAGACCAAGCTCGGATCGTAGAAATGTGTTTAGTCTAGCATTTTCATTTGGGTATATACATTCCTAAATGAATGATATACACCCAAAGTACGTATGTATAAGTAAAGTAACAGACGTCAGTGTGAACAAAATAAACATCTCCAACCCAATGTATTCATAAGTAGATCTTGACATTAATCACACTTCAGACGACGCACACATAGGAGCGGAAACGAACGAAGTGACCACTTAATTTCTATCTCGTAATGACACGGACTGGTCTTCCATTCAGGAAAAGAAATGATTTTTAACCAACTTGACACCATATCAGTCCTAAAAGTCTCAGGCAGAATTTCGTTTCGCTCAAACGGACCTCTCTCGTGACGCATTCAGATCTTCGCAATACGAAGATCTGGATTTTAAAGGTCTATACAAATGATGGCAAGGTATAAAGCTCAAATTCCATTTTTGGTAGACTTGAGTCTTATATCCACATTGGTCATGTCCCAAAAAAATACTTTGAACAAATGTACTTTGCAGATGAAGTGTTGTTATCAGCAACAAGCGCAATCAATTAACCATTTTATGATTTCAGTATGTATAGTTATATGTACATGATATCCACATGCATTGACTCAAAATAAAAACTTATTTCAACGGTTTTAATTTTAGAACATATGTCATTATGTTATTGGGTGCAGAGGCAGTAACGATTATTTTTTTCAATCTTAATCGGTATAAAGAACAGGTAATCAGTCTAGATATTTTTCTTTCGGTCGTGTCCAATTAGATTGCAAAACAGTCTCTACGTAGAACAACCCTTGGCAACCGGAAATGCTCAAAACGATGCCTTCCTAATAACTGGTAAGAATGATTTTGATTGCATAAATGAACAGTTTTAATATTTGTCTTTGTGCTTTTGCCCGACAATATAAAATGCGTAAGTAATACAAATGCTTGGGTGCTAGTAGTATTTTTCAACCATATTCATCGCTGAGAGATAAACAAGTAGTGAGTCTGGTAAAGAACAGACAAAATGATGTCATTGTTTCCTTTTGTTCTGATTTTTCTGTCATCATGTCCTTAAACCCGCCATTTTGTGGCAATTCATACAAGGAGCGTACATTTTTATATTTTAGCCAGGTTTTTGGTCACTTCATAAAGTATCATAAATGTTAAATGGCAACACTTCAATACTCCATACGGAATGAATGATACTTCGTAACTGGTAACACTTCAATACTCCATACGGAATGATACTTTGTAACTGGTAACACTGCAATACTCCATACGGAATGATACTTCGTAACTGGTAACACTTCAATACTCCATATAGCATGATAGTTTAATTGTCAACTTTGTAAGTTACTGCATTTGTATGGGAAAATATGAATGAATTGTTCTGATAGATATACTTTACGACTTTGGGAGTGAAGTATATCCATGGGACAAAATGAATCCGTATTTTCCCATACAAATGCAGTAATTTTTTATTATATGCTCATTTTCTTATTCTACCTACGGCTTTATTATTTAAACAAAAGCACATTAGAAAAAACAAAGTAATTGAATTTATGATGCATTCCAAGATAAATATACAAACGCAGATTCATCAGTACACAACAACAACATTATTAATGCGACATAATTCCATCCTGATAAATTTGATTTTTGTCGTGTGCTAGACGCACGTTTCGAAAGAAAATGGCATTTTGGTAAACTACAAATTGAAATTTGGATTCATATCGTGAATGAAAGAACATTGCGGCACCTTTTCCATTTAGTCTGGAATGAATGCATTTTGGTAGTTTTGTTGATTCTGCTAAATTTCATGATAATGACTGGATTTATCTGTCAATTCTACATGAAGTACATCTGATTTCAGTAGCGAGGGAGCAGAGTGTTGACATCCACATGTGTGTTTCTGTTCTGTCATTGAATGTTTGGAATCATAATGTGGGACAAATATGAAGTCTTCTGATTGTAATTATCAACAAGACGCTATGGAATATAACGTTTATTTCATTTTGAGTGCAGTAATGAGGGTGTAATTGCACTTGGAATATAGTCGAAATTACCGTAAAATTTCGTAATGTGTAAACAAGTTTTAAAACCAAAGACATGGCTGATGTAATTTGGACTTGCAGAACTAAGAAAGTATATTCTGAGGAAATTCAGAATTTTTAAAAATGTAAGTATATTTATTTTTTGCCGTTCTTATTACCAGCTAAAGAAGACAGTTTATGCTTTGCCACTTGCATGTTATTTGTAGGGATCCAGCTATTGTATGACCTATCTGGCGTCTATCGCTAACTAAATCCGGGGATCCAGCTATTGTATGACCTATCTGGCGTCTATCGCTAGCTAAATCCGGGGATCCAGCTATTGTATGACCTATCTGGCGTCTATCGCTAGCTAAATCCGGGAATCCAGCTATTGTATGACCTATCTGGCGTCTATCGCTAGCTAAATCCGGGGATCCAGCTATTGTATGACCTATCTGGCGTCTATCGCTAGCTAAATCCGGAGATCCAGCTATTGTATGACCTATCTGGCGTCTATCGCTAGCTAAATCCGGGGATCCAGCTATTGTATGACCTATCTGGCGTCTATCGCTAGCTAAATCCGGGGATCCAGCTATTGTATGACCTATCTGGCGTCTATCGCTAGCTAAATCCGGGGATCCAGCTATTGTATGACCTATCTGGCGTCTATCGCTAGCTAAATCCGGGGATCCAGCTATTGTATGACCTATCTGGCGTCTATCGCTAGCTAAATCCGGGGATCCAGCTATTGTATGACCTATCTGGTGTCTATCGCTAGCTAAATCCGAAACATGATATCAAGAAAGTTAACACGTAATGTGTCAAAGCAGCTGCTATGTGGCAGTCCACAAACCATCTGATTAGTTTATTCAGAAACAAATTAATCATCCAAAATGTAAAGCTACATGAGTGTACATGATTTGTTTACAAAGTAGTTCTTAATACACTTCTGGGCACACTTATTGTGCATGTCAGTGTAATAAGAAGGTGTGCAATATCGTAAATTACTGCACGATACTGAGATTGTAAAGTTGTCAGAGACAAAAATTAGCAAATAATGAAGCATGATGCGTCATAACTGTCAACACTACAATACTCTACTATGATACTTTAATTGTCAGCATTGCAATACTCCATAAAGTATATTTCATAACTATCAGCATTCACTACTCCATACAGAATGACACCTAATAATTGTCGACAATGTATGATTTGATCGACTAGAATGCACTCGGTGAGGCCACTGTTATGTGTATTTAATTTTTATTGTGGCTGGATTTTGTCTATGATTATATGCTATACACCCTTAATTTATATTACGTAATTCAACTTTATCCATAATTGAGGGTAGGAGTTGGGCCTACATGTCTAATATCATGTAAGGGAAAGTTTTTTTCTTATGCTTGAGTTCTGGATATAACTCTGATTTAGACCTTAGAATTTTCAGAACCCAAATATTTTTACACTTTGATGGAATTTTCTATTTCCCTTAAGATGACTTGGTAGTGAAGATCTGTATTAGATTGTTTATAACTACAAATGTACTGCACATAAACTTTTGACACTCATCCTGGTTCTCAAATTGTGTCTTAGGTTTTAACATTAAAGTTGATTATATAGGAATCAATCATTATCAACATAGCATACAAATATATATATATATATATATATATATATATATATATATATATATATATATATATATATATATATATATATATATATATATATATATATATATATATTCATTCAACAAGAATGAATTAAGATATTTATCTCGAGCCGTATGTACCCAGAAGCATTTGTAGAGAATCTGGCATGGGATTTATGCAAGACTTTGTTTTACCAGATTGAAATAAGTTGCTTCTCTTGTACATCATTGTACATTCAATTGATCTCACGACAGAGGGGCCACTCCTGCGGAATTAAGTCCCAAATCCGGATTCTTCACTGACTTTTCAGATTTGCGGAGAGCTCGAAAATTTCTCGAGCTTCTGTTGTCGTGTTGAAAATCTTGGAATTTATTTGCACTTTTTTACATGTGTTCAGCCGGTAAATAAGCAATTTTCAACTTTTGGATGGTTGTATGTGAGTTAAGTAACCGTTTTAATTATCTTATATATGCAGAAAATGCTCTGCAGCAAATAAATTACAATATTTTGCTTAAAATGAATTTTGATTGAACCAAAACTGTGCTAATTTTGATTGTATATTTCGGGGGATGTAACATATTTTGTCCTCTGACCCACCATTCAGTAAATATCGAATGCAAACTTCTATGTTCCAAATGTATGTCATCATACACAGCATACAATTTTCAAAGTCGGTATACCTATTAATATAGAGGATAAATCACATATATTTGAAGTCTGAAATCGTAACGGTCCTTTCTCAAATTATTGTAATAAATCTATTTTTTAGAGAAGTTTTTGAAAGCATTTTCAAGGTCATCACTGAGGCAGAGAATATGACCACAGAGTGTATATTCTCAATGCTTATAACTTATGTTTGCGTTTCTTTCTATGTATGAATCTGTGTATATAAGTATGTATGTATACATGTGTGTGGATGCAAAGAAATTAGGACATAATACATTTTATATCTTTGAAAACTAAATTACACATTGGACACTTGAGCATTGCCATTTAGTCAACTACAGGTAATTGCATTTTCCTGCTCTACATTTTCTGGGATTATTAAATATAAATGAGAGAGAGAGAGGAGAGAGAGAGACAGAGAGAGAGAGAGAGAGAGAGAGAGAGAGAGAGAGAGAGAGAGAGAGAGAGAGAGAGAGAGAGAGTAAGGCTTTGCTGCCCGATCAAATCTAAAACCGGATATATAATACTTGTCGTTACTCACAACACCAATTAGCTACCTTATCACATTTTTTATTCATCCGCTCGCACATTTATCATTCCTTCCTGGTCACCATCCTGATAGATTCGGATCCGTCCATTAAGAAACCAAAATCATTCTAATTAAATAGTTTTTTTGTGGACTACAATTTAAAATACCCAGTGAGGACCATGAGTCTTAAGTTATACGATGTTGTATGTCATTTAAATAGAATTGCAAGAATGAACAAACATGCATACGTACGTACGTACGTGCGTGCGTGCGTGCGTGCATGCATACATACATACATACATACATACATACATACATACATACATACATACATACATACATACATACATACATACATACATACATACATACATACCACTCCGGTGGCTTAGTGGTTAGAGCGTCCGCCTCGGATGAGGGAGGTCATGGGTGCGGTCCCCGGCCTAATCATATCAAAGACTTTCAAAAATGGTACTAACAGCTGCCTCGCTTGGCGCTCAGCATTAAGAAGTTAGAATTAGAACAGGTCGGCATGGTGTCATGATAATGTGACTTGGTGGGACGTTATGCCACATATCTGCGGCATGATACCCCAATGCTAGACATCACTATAAACTGTCACAAAGCAGACATTGTAGCGATATGATTGAAAACTGTTAAAAGCTACGTTAAAAATCTAAATCTCACACACTCACACACACATACCTACATAAGAATCTGTGCTCTTAAAATATGTAACAGAAAACAGAGAAGACAACAAGCTTTTGTAAAATTTAACATATAATTTATTTTCTAGAATATAAATTGAAAAATGAGAAAAAAAAGAATTTACGATCATGCGAATGAAATGCAAAACTTAATCCAAGAATTAAAGACGCAAGTCCCTACCATAAAACTTCCTGAATAAAACTCACTTAAAGTCCCAAAGAGATCCAAAATTGAAGGCGATGGTATGTCTGTTATAGCCTACGAAGTAGTGATGTGTCAACAGTCTCTAGTTGAATCACAGAAATATTATTCCAGGTTACAATTCAGTATATATTCCAAAATGTCTTAATCCAATAATGTTATCAGAGCGCTTTTGTATGTCCAGAGAAAATGATCGTTTGAATTATATAATTTGAAGAAAATAAAATTTAGCTTAAAACATAATACAACTTAGAGAAGCACAGCTGGTAAAATATTCACTATCATAAGATAATATAATTTTCTGCAGACCTCAGCTCACAATTAACATATTCTAAAAACAACCATGATCTAATTGAAAATAACCTTATATAATCATCTAATGCGCCTTTGTTTATTTACAACACAATAGTCTATAAAATTCACTTAAGAACCTTCAAAACCCTAACCCAAATCAACATATTTACTCCTTGTTCACCTGAACAATAGTTCTGTTAATAAGCTCATACACATAGAGAATAATGAAGCTATTATTAGTTATTTACATAAATTAAATTAAAACAATTATAAAGTCAATCAGGTCAAGCAGAAATTTACTCATTTTTGGACAAGCTAATGTCCAGCAAACAATGTTACCTTACAATAGCATACAATGACAAAAAACTCTAACAGGCAATCAATTAAATAATACATACATACATACATACATACATACATACATACATACATACATACATACATACATACATACATACATACATACATACATACATACATACATACATACATACATACTTCATTTGAATTCTGACTCGAGCTTCATGCAATCGACATAAGTGGTTACAAGCAGTTTTGGATTTCGAAAATATGTAACCATTTCTTCTTTGCAAGGTTTTCCGTAATGACAATGTAGATAATATAAATGCTCGAATTGCGTTCAATGCGAAGGAGAATGATTTCACAGCTATGATAAACAATATCCCGTAACGGCATGGGTTGAACATTCAACTGGTGTATTGGCAAATGGAACTGACAAATTCCGGGTTTAATCAAACATGTGTTCTGACACTTCTGAACTTCATAAAGCCTTACAGCATAATATATGCATGACAATAGCCAGCAAATCCTTTTAGTTGGAAATAGCCAACACTCAACCAGAAAACCCATTTTAAAATTAAATGAGAATGGAACGAACATAAGGACAGTTGCAAGCTATAAAAAAGACTCTTGAACAATGGACTTAACTCTGTCAATAGACAAAGCCATGAGAGAAGTTAGTTATAGTCTCAATTCCAGTAAAATCATTTCTGCTCTTGAAGATGAAAGTATGGAATCTACCATATAGGATCAGTAAATAGTATTAAAAGATATCATCGTAAATTTTTAAAACCTTTAAATATATCTATTTGTTGCAAATGATTTCTTTAGTATATTTGTTTCTTTTATGTAAACATAAGTGCAAGCATATCATCAAATCTAGGCAAAGAGTGAAATTTTGGGATAAGTGAAAATGTAGGTGGGACAAGTCTGTTTTCTCAGCCCTGAGTGAACAAAAGAGAAGCAGACCTCTTCCTATTTCTAACATTCTCATGCTAAAATCATGATGTGTATAAATTTACGTACAAGTCGAATCAGGATGTGAATAAATTTACGTACAAGTCAAATCATAATGTGTATAGATTTACATACAAATCAAATCCGGATGTATAAATTTACGTACACGTCAAATCAATATGTGTATAAATTTACGTACAAGTCAAATCAGGATGTGTATAAATTTACGTACAAGTCATATCAGGATGTGTAAAAATTTACGTACAAGACAAATCAAGATGTGTATAAAGTTACGTACCAGTCATATCAGGATGTGTATAAATTTACATACAAGTCAAATTAGTAAGAAGTATCTTCATACTAATCCATATTTCTAGACTTACGGAATACATTTTAGTCGTTTTGGTATCTCCATTACCAAGAAATAAAATGCTTAAAATACCAATAGCAAACATGTGTCTTGATGACTACTGTGCTGCGTATTGATGTACTATCATAAAACATTTTATTAACTTTCCATTTGCACATTCACAGCTTGAAACACTTCTTCCCTTGGTTATAAAGCGAAGTTTGCAATTTACGAAAGTTTCAGTCTTTATAAATTGATATATCCAAATGTACAGTTAAATCCTCTTCCGACAGCTGTTCCACCCATGGAATTATATCTAGCCTTATGAAGAAGACACAACACAAACATACATATTTCATAAAAGTTTAAATTAATTTTAAATTAAAATAACTAAGAAGCATAAAAACTTTCAAATATAGAAATAAAATATTCTATATACATATTTTAATGTTTTGCACTTATCACTTATAAAATAAGACTAAGAGAAAAATTGTTAGTATGTCATCTCTGTCTGGTTATGTTAATTTGAATCTGTTAGTTTTATGTCGCAAGAGAAAAGCGTTGGAAAGTGGAAAAAACGTTTTGAAAACTTTTTGAAATTTTTTCATGTGCTCATGTTTCATCCAATTGCCAAGAAGCGATATATTGCTAAGAACAGTGAATATCACAGTACGGTATGATTATGCATACATACTATATACGAAAAATGCCATAAAATGCTCTCTCTCTCTCTCTCTCTCTCTCTCTCTCTCTCTCTCTCTCTCTCTCTCTCTCTCTCTCTCTCTCTCTCTCTCTCTCTCTCTCTCTCTCTCTCTCTCTCTCTCGTTTGGTCCAAATGTAGTATATGATATATATATATATATATATATATATATATATATATATATATATATATATATATATATATATATATATATATATATATATATATATATATATATATATATATATCTGTGTGTGTGTGTGAATTGTGTCATTATTAAAAGATAAATATGAACCTGACTGATTTACCAATTTTCTTACGAAAATGAAGGCATTCAGTGCATATACTCAGTCAAGAAAAATAATATTTACTCATACTTCGCATCATGCTGCATCATTTAAACTGAACAAGACAATAAACTATTCCTCATTCATAAATAACATGCTTTTGCTGTCTATGTGTAGCATGCAACCGAAAATCTGTATGAAGCTCCCATACGTTTTGCTTATCAGAAGTATCTGAGCAAACTCTCAATATCCCCTTATGTATTTCTGCACGTACAGCATCCGTCGAAATAGAAAAAGCTAATTTCAAAATCGTCTACATCATCTGGTGACGTCACACCTGCTTTGACGACAACAGCGGTCTGTATCGATCGATCTTGGATGCATATGCATCCCGTGCAACCCAAAACACTACTGAAAAGGAAAAATTGTGTTTGTATTTAGCTAGATGTATCTATTAATTAATTTAATAAATAATAGTGGGGCAAATTAACAATATTTCAATCATGTTGCAAAAGTAGAACAATTTACAAAGTTTAAAACATTGAAATTTTCAACATTGCTTACATTTAAAAAATGAAATTGAAAATATTTTCCATAAATAAGCTATTAACTCAATACTTTTTATGTTGTAAGGCAAGACCAATTTTGATTTGCTGTCCTGTCTCAGCAAGACAATCAACAAAATTTCTACCCAGTCAATTTACATGAATATTCTGTTGCAAAGGCTAGTATAATGTAATCAAGAAAAGTATTCCCGACTTTAATCCAGTGTAGCATATGATTTTATCCTCATTTAAAACATTAGTATACTCAAGTCGAATGCTGACATGTATGGTGCAGTCCAGTATGCTACATTCAAGTATTATCTTCTCAAGTTTAATCCAGCTGGTCAATTTCATATCTTGTTTAATGCAGCATACTGTAGCCAAATCAGTGTTTTAGTTTAGTACAATGTTGTAAGGTTTAGTCTCATCTAGATTTCTTGTTCTCTACTCGTTCACTTGAGTTTGGTTCTATTTAGTCAGGTTTTTCCGATTCTAGTTTATGCTGTATTCTTGCAGATTATGAAAATGAATGCAAACAGCTTTAAATCAAATTATTTCTCTTGGATTCTGATCTATAGGTCAGAAGGTTCGGGTTTGGAATACCATTTTGCCCTATTTCTTTACCTGCAGTTTGTAGCTTGAAAATACTGCTTCCAGCCTTGATATTGTACCAGTGTCCTGTTCACCCCAAATACGTTCATCTTAGCATTAGGCGAAGAAAAGTAGGTGTTCCTGTCATTAGGAAACGAAAATCAGCTAATGGGAATCATTTGTAAAATGAGGAGAAATCAGAAATATAATGGCTGAATAAATTAATGAGCAAAAGAAAGCAAAACAAAAGATAGTTTCAAGGTAAGAATGCGTGGCTATTAATGCAATTTAAGCAATTTAATAAGTATTGTAGGTATATTTGTGTGTGATTAGATAAATAGGCAAATATTTAAAAGATATTAATAAGAGAAAAGACAGAGCACGAACGAAATGTGTATGCTGTTTGTTAAATGAATTTGATTACCCAATGCACTAGTGAAAAAAAACCCGCTGAAAACCCTAGATAACTTCAAAATGCTTTGGGGGAACCGAACACACACATATCTGCTTAGATTTAATAAAAGATAAAAATATGTTGTATGATGTAGAGAAGAGGAAAGCAAAAACGTGTCATTTTAGCTTCCATGTCAATTGTGTTGTCAGTTCGAAGAAGGAAGTCTTCCTTAAGCAGCACATATCATCGTCTAATTAAACTGAACGCATTTTGCATCCTATTGCTATGCCGCTACTTCGCGTATCCTACGATCAGCTGATTTTAATCTTAACACGTTCTTGTAGTCGAGCGTATCAAAATGCTCGTTATATGTTCGCGTAGTTTGTAAAGCAATACAAGATTTTAAAATTAAAATACCTGTACAAACATTCGAAGATGATAAGTATATATTCGGGTCACTTTGTCATGACTGATCATCTTGTCTAATATTTATAAGTTACTGCATTTGTATGAGAAAATATGAACGAATTTTTCGGTTGGCTATACTGCACGAATTTGGGAGTGCAGTATATCCAGCTAACAAAACAAGTTCATATTTTCCCACACAAATGCAGCAACCTTTTTATTATATGCTCATTTTCTTATTCTACTCAAAGCTTAAATATATAAACAATCATACGCTACAAGAAACAAAGTAACTGAATGTATAAATATTCCAAACTAAAGACAAGCGTAGCTGTATCATTACATAACAACAATAATAATGCCCACTTAATTCCGCATAAATAGATTTGAAGTTGGTCGCGCGCAAGACATAAGTTTTCAAAGTAACTGGCGTTTGGTCTACTCAAAATTGAAATTTGGCATAATGCTGTTAATGATTGCGCATTGCAGCAACTTTTCCATTTTATATGGAATGAATATTTTTTTGGTATTTTTTCGATTCTAAGAAAATTTGGGCCTATGGAATGTATTTATCTACATGAAGTAACTTACATCGGATTCCAGCAGCATCTCCCAATTTGATCGTATTGATGTGTCTTGACATCGATGTGCGTGTTTCTGTTCTATCATTGAATGATTCAGATCATAATGTGGGGAAAATATGAAGTCTTTCAAATGCAATTATCAAACATACGCTGTGGAATTTAATATTTATTTCATTTTAAGTGCAGTAAGGAGGTTGTAACTGTACTTGAAATATATTTGAAATTACAGTACAATTTCGAAATGTGTAATCAACTATGAGAACCAATGACATGGCTCATGTAATTCGGATTTGCTACTAAAAAGTACATTTTGAGGAAATTCAGGAAATAAAATTGTAAGTATATTTTTGCCATTTTTATTACTAACTGAAGAAGTCAGGTTATGTCTTATAACTTGCATATTATTTTAGGGACCTTCTCTGGCGTCTATAGCTAGCCTAAATCTGAAACATTGTATCAAAAATGTTAACCCGGAATGTGCCAAAGCTGCTGATATGTGGCAGCCCATGAAAAACTTACTTTAGTTCATTCAGACAAATTTCTTTGTTTACAATACAAAGTAGGTCCTTTATTCGCGTGAATTCAATATGAATTTAGCGCGAGGGTGCAATATCTGGAAATACTAAGCGATTCTGACAATGTAACGGAAAAAGAGAATAAGAAGGTAGCATTTAATACCTTAAACTAGAAGAATTGAAGCACGGTGTTGCGTGTATATTACTGCTGTGAGGTTATGTTCATGGTCGATTTTGATTGACCGATCGATTGCAATACCCACCAATCCAGGCTTTGTTTACCAGAATGCTTATACGTGCCAACCTTGCATATAAATTGGGTCGTTGTTCAAAGCAAGGGGACAGATAGTGGTAGATAGAGAACGGAGCAGCAAGGACTAATTGAGATCGGTCCCTAGAATAAAGCTTTAAAAAAAGAT
The DNA here is from genome assembly GCA_016746295.1 of Potamilus streckersoni. Classification (NCBI taxonomy): domain Eukaryota; kingdom Metazoa; phylum Mollusca; class Bivalvia; order Unionida; family Unionidae; genus Potamilus; species Potamilus streckersoni. The sequence goes on from JAEAOA010000579.1 coordinate 115,408, forward strand.
TTGACTAAAAGAAGAAAATGAGAGAGGTAAATGTTGAAAATCCAATTAGGAAATTTTAAAGAGTAATTTGGAACTTAGACTATAAACTACAAGTTCTCATAAGCATACGAATTTTCTACTCACGAATTTCGAAATTCACAAATTTTGATTCCCAAATTCAAAATGTCTTATCTCAAGCAAAATAATTTGCTCACATTAGATTTTTAAGAATCAGGATTAGTTTTTTTTACAACGTATTAACTTTTTTTTAGATAATCGAGATATATCCACTATGTTTCCATTTATTGGTACATTTCTGCATGTAAAATTTGTACACTGATGATAGGGTGTAGTTTTTAAAAGGTGTGAAATTATTGAATAAATCCGTCCTGAATTTATTTTTAATCTATTTTTATTGTTGTTTATTTTTATTGCTAGAGGCTGACGATCCCTTGTAGATTCGGGGTCTGAAAAAGAAAGCTAAAAGCCCTGAGTAATTTTTTTAGACCTTTGGGGTTACAGAATTTTAAAAACGTGTCAAAAACTGTCTATTGAAGGAAACAAAATTGTAACATATATGTGTGAACAGTTACCAATACGGCTGACGCTAAGAACTATTTGGCCAAAATAGACGCCCTCAAGTCATGGCGAAATAATTTTCCTCTGGTCTCTCATTTTGCATCAGCACAACCAATATGAGAAGCACACTTCTTTTTATGTTAATTTCAGACCTTTCATCCGCCATTGTTATTTCAATGCTTTGCATTATTAATCAAAGGTAGCAATGACTTTGTGTAAATTGCCCCTTAAAAGAGGAAGTTAGAATGGTATAAAATCAAGGATTACGCTATGTTTTAATACTTTCCAGTTAAAGGTCGTTCACATGTTTTTGGCTGACTAGAGAATTCTCTAATGCTATTTTTTCTTGTCTCGTTGTGTGCATAAAAGACTACACTTTCAAATCAGGTCTGGGTACTATTGCAACGAATCGGAACACTTTGATCTTTTCTATTATATGTTTATATGTCACTGTTTTATCGGCTCCTTATTAGCACTGTGGTATAGCCTTATCCAATTGATGGAAAGATTTCAGTTGTTAAATGAAACCTTTTTGAAATTAAATAGTATACATTTAAGTGGCAGACTGATAAAACTTACCAATTATAAACAAGACAAAAATAATAAATACGCTTCATGAAATTTTAGCTCATTAATAACACTGTAAATCTACCCCTAAAGACACGAAATACACTGACATATCCGAGGTTCAGATTGACTTAATGAAGTGGTTAATGCTGGATTTCTGATAATGGCAATACTTACGAGACACAACATCCATGAAATATGGAACCAGATGCATATGTCTGTCTTTTCCTTCTAAACTTTGGGTTGCTTCCATTGCAATCAATTGAACAGTTATTGTATCTAAAATCATAGACAGTCTGATTGACCACGATAGGTTGGCCAGTGTTTAACCTATTTAGATTATTGACAAATGACTCCTGTTCCTCTGGTGTTCGAAAATAGCCTTGGAACTTCTTTAAGACATTTTCCGTCAGGTTCTGTTCCATTAAGACGTTTTCATGGCGTTGTTCCGTGGGACGATGAAAGCTATAAAATGAGAGAATGTGCATGTAGATATATGGCTGGGTCATCATTGCAAAATGGAATGAGAATTTATAGTTAGGTCAGAATTTTAAAATATGTGAGGCACAGTTAAAGATTTTGTGCGACGTGGATTTAACACAGTTGTAAGACACTCATGCAACACTTTGCATTAACAAGATTCACAAAGATCGATTGCGTAATCAGCAAATCATTTAATATATGCCACTCATAAAGGATGAGTGGTATGTCTAATTTCCAGTATAATATAGACCACCTGATACAGCAAGTCGTTTCAACAAGGATGGTTGTTATATAACCCCAAAGCTGGTCAGCAAATGTGTTACCACGGTGATGAAAATGATGCAAAAGTATGAACTTATGACCAGTTAAATGTGTAGGTTGTAGGTTTAACATCGTGTAAATTATCTAGCGGTCGGGACATCATACCTGAATGCGAAGACCAACCCTAGCGATAATATTGGTCAGTGGTCCACTACCATCACAAATAAGCAGCCATATATCAAATTTTGGCTATAAGTCACTTAATATAAAATAAGTCCAGTTTGATACAGACAATATGAGCCTGGAATTAAAATTCGATTTAACACAAATAATTTCATGGTCAGAGATTTTACTGTTAAACACTGACAATTTTTGTTTATATTAGAGCAGTGGCACGCCATTAACATGCAATAATTTTTTTTCGAAATAACATCGCATCATCAGATTTAACAAACATATATATAAAGTAAATGTAAATCCGCTAACCTGAATTAATGATCACCTGTATCAAAAATTACTTTTAAAAAAATCGTGTGCTTCAAACCACTGAAAAAATAAAAATCCATTAAGCAGTCACTGTCATCAGAGGCCATTTTCACCTCTTCCTTTGTTACTTAAAGTGGTATGTACTAAATAGTATCGCTTCTATACGAAACTAAATCTCTTTTAAAAGACCAATGCTATCAGAGACCAAATACACGATGCGTGAACTGATGTTATATAGAGAAATTACCTCCAGTGATAAACCACCTGTCTTGAGAGATATTGTTTATACGCAGAATTAAAATAAGTTCATGACATTATTTACTGTCCTTGATACGATTCTTTAAGTATTCTCACATATATATATATATATATATATATATATATATATATATATATATATATATATATATATATATATATATATATATATAAACACAAGTTGGAAAGTTTAATTAAAGGCAAGTTTTCGTTGTTTTTCTAACCACAGACCCTACAAAAAAGGTACATGCGCACGTACATTAATTCACCTGTCTATCATTGTGTAATCACATCCGAAGACTGAAGGATAATCAATATTTACAAAACAAGGAGAACCATATCATCTTGTACACAGAATACAGAATCTTTAACAAACACCAATTATTTAAAATTACCCACCAATTATTTAAAATTACCCTTTCGAGGAAAAAGTTCCAAATATAGTTTGTTGTATTTTTTCCTTAAATATAAGAAAGATAAAACAAAAACTTTGAAACACCATGATTATCGTTATAAACATCTTAGAAAATAATCAGACATGCAGCACATGTTCTTCCATATATTTATCCTATTAATTTTCTGAATATCCCAAGAATGCTGAAATTTTATTAAAATTTCAAAATTTATCAAAATTTGACGAGGTTAGAAATCTGAGACATCATATTCATAAAACCCTGATCAAAACATAATAATGCGACAGATGTTACTTAAATTGACATACAATTCCATTATGTATTTATCTATATATATATATATATATATATATATATATATATATATATATATATATATATATATATATATATATATATATATATATATATATATATATATATATATATATATATATATATATATATATATATATATATGTATTTCGCAAAGAGAATGTAACTCTCATGTCATGTACATTTCACAAATACCAAGATATTTGGAAGATGCAAACTTACACAAGCTCTCTCCAGAGGAAAACCACTACAATCCCGATAATCGAAAGGAAGAAAAATATACTCATTCCAAGCTGCAAAGAAGAAGAATATAAAACGTTTAGGTGCGTTATGAGCTAATTTATATCATACATTGCTTGCAAATAACAACGTAATCAAGTATTATATATATGGGGGCCCCGAGTGACCGAGTGGTCTAAAGCGCTGTCCGTTACGGATCACTGCCATCTCACCTCTGTCTGCGTGGGTTCGAGTCTAGGATTCGACGAATGTGGATATGTGAGAAAGCTTGCCAGTAGCTTCTCGTGGGTCGGTGGTTCTTTCCGGTGATTTCCCGGTTTCTTCCTCCACCATTAATACTGGCCGCCATGAATAGCCTATTGTGTGCTGAAAAATGGCGTAAAACCCAACAACAACAACAACAACAACAACACAACAACAACAACATTAAGTATTATACAAGTTTCTTTGTTACTTAGAACCAGCCTAGTCACGTAACAAAATCAAGTATTAGACAATTTTCTTTGTTACTTTGTACCAGCCTAGTCACATAACACAATCAAGTATCATACAAGTTTCTTTGTTACTTTGTACCAGCCTAGTCACATAACACAATCGAGTATCATACAAGTTTCTTTGTTACTTTGTACCAGCCTAGTCACGTAACACAATCAAGTATTATACAAGTTTCCTGGTTACTTAGTACCAGCCTAGTCACGTAACACAATCAAGTATCATACAAGTTTCCTGGTTACTTAGCACCAGCCTAGTCACGTAACACAATCAAGTATTATACAAGTTTCCTGGTTACTTAGTACCAGCCTAGTCACGTAACACAATCAAGTATCATACAAGTTTCCTGGTTACTTAGTACCAGCCTAGTCACGTAACACAATCAAGTATCATACAAGTTTCTTTGTTACTTAGTACCAGCCTAGTCAAGTAACACAATCAAGAGCGTCATCTAAATGGCTCCACTCTCGTACACTAAACAGAACTTTGTTTCTTTTCTACACCAGTCACCGCAGAATGTTGGCGCAGACTCCAAATCGCAGTATTTCTTTTCGCGCATATTAGAGTGTGACTAATATCCGATCGCGGTCGTTTGAGAGCCTTGGCGCAAAATAAATTGCTTGTGTTTTTGCCAGGGATAGTTCAGCTTGGAGTATTTTAAAACTTTCCACCAGTGCATATATATTGCTCTGTCACCGACAACGGATTGCGTTGGTGACCTGCGTTTTGGACCGGTAAGTGAGCTATTAAAAAAGCTCATTTCATTTTCGACAAAGTAACCAATGTTATGCTCAAAGACAAGAATATAAAACTTGCCACAATTAGTTGTTAGCTGTCAATCATAAATTGTACAGTTTGAATAGGGATTGAACAGTTAAGGATCATGGAGGTCAAAGGACAAATGTTAAACTCTCTGCTAATTGTTTTAACAGTAGAATATGGAAGAAAGCGAATTTGCTGTGTCATCATTTATTTCTTAATTTCATTACAAATGGCTGTAAAGAAATAGTTTCACTAAATATTTTGTCACTAATGCAGCAGTTTGAACTTTATGTTGACAACGCATGATGAGCTTATTGTCTTTCATGACATCAATTTGCATACGTTTTGTTATGAATAGCATGATGATATGAAAACAAGAAAAATAATTGCGCCAATTTCATACTTTTAAGGTGCTTCTCCACAGTTTCGTATTTTACATATAGTTGGATTTTAAAGACAAATAATTTCTCTGGTCTTCTTCATTTGTTATACGAAGTTCATAGGATTCAAGGTCAGCGTGGATTCACGTGATTCATGCATTGCAATACCATGTGTACATCGTCAGATACATGTAGCACGTGCGTTTATCGGTAAGATAATACATAGTCGACTATACTTTGGACAAGGTCAAGGAAAAAGAAACGACGGAGAAAAATCAAAATCTGAGAGTACTGAGGTATTGAGTATCTTTAGATATAGTGGCTGTCTCCTTTTGTTAGTGTCCTTAACCTATTATTATTATTATTATTATTATTATTATTATTATTATTATTATTATTATTATTATTATTATTATTATTATTATTATTATTATATTATTTTTTATAGTTGTTGTTTTTTGTCGTCGTCATCATCATCATCATCATCATCATTATTATTATTATTATTATTATTATTATTATTATTATTATTATTATTATTATTATTATTATTATTATTGTTATATAGTTATTTAGTTATTTAGTTATTTATTTGTTTGTTTTTTCATAACATAACAGTAACGAAGATCTATGTGTTTGTTTAATAGGTGACGACAAAGTTGATTTGTTTTGGCCAAGTTTGACCATCCTTCGTCTTCTGTTCTAGCCGAAAATTTCAACACTGTGGGGGGGAGGAATTTCAACTCAGTTCTAGTTAGCCCAGTAGGCGTAATCCCACCCACCCACCCTGTATGAGCCTGGCCTTAGGGCCTGTACGTCAGTGCGCATGTTGTTTATCAATAAATGGAATGGGTCGTACGGTCTGGCCGCACCTCAGTTTGATGCTGTACTGGCTACAGTCCGTTCAAGCATGTTGTGGAAGCAAGAGCAAAATAAGCATAGTTTATTTTCATGCTTAAGATCAATGTAGGATGAACTATGAGCCAATAAGCAATATCCTTTTGTCTATATAGCATTATTGCCATGCAGGTTTGACCCTGAGAGGTGGAGGTGGCATGTTGTCAAGAAGAAGGAAACTTTTCGGTTATTATTATTATTATTATTATTATTATTATTATTATTATTATTATTATTATTATTATTATTATTATTATTATTATTATTATGTCCTAGTGGATAGAGCGAGCGTCCGCCTCGGATGCGGGAGGTTGCGGGTCGTACCAAATACATAAAAATAGTACTAACCGCTCCCTCGCTGAGCGCTCAGCATTAAGAATGCAATGTAAGGACAGGTCGGCCTGGTGTCAGGATAATGTGACTGGGTGGGACATGATGCTGTATATCTGCAGCATGATACCTCAATACTAGACATCACTATAAGCTGTCACATTGCATACATTGTAGGGATATCACTGAAAAAAATGTTAAAGCTATGTTAAAAATACATCTCTCTCTCTCTCTCTCTCTCTCTCTCTCTCTCTCTCTCTCTCTCTCTCTCTCTCTCTCTCTCTCTCTCTCTCTCTCTCTCTCTCTCTCTCTCTCACACACACACACACACAAACCAATACGTCACAGGCTATTTAACACCTTGCCCTATTCTTGCTCTTGGATTAAGTCCTTGGGCTATTAGTTCAATAAGCATTATAAACTCTTCATTACACGTTGTCGTCTGATTTACTCCCATTTAGGACTCAATAAACATGTCATGCACTTCCTGTGTCATATTTGTTAATGTGCCTTTCCCTGGTGGGTAGGTGGGTAGTTCCAAGCGTTAACCCTTTGCTAACCGACAGCTCGTCTCAGTGTCATAACACGTGTTCCACAAAATATGAATTTTGTTATGTACAAAAATTTACTCAATAATAATAATAATAATAATAATAATAATAATAATAATAATAATAATAATAATAATAATAAGAAGAAGAAGAAGAAGAAGAAGAAGAAGAAGAAGAAGAAGAAGAAGAAGAAGAAGAAGAAGAAGAAGAAGAAGAAGAAGAAGAATGATAATTATAAGAAAAGCAAGAAGAACAAGAACAACAAAGAACAAGAACTAGAAGAAGAAATGAATAAATCTGGGCAATAAAGACGAGGACCAGGAAGAATAAACTGTGATGATGTCAATGACTATATCGATGATGATAACAAGTTAATAAATATTTATTGAATTCTATACATACCAGAAGTCTTGCTGGACACCATGCTTTCTTCTGTGTCGATGGGTTTGTTTGTTTCCTCCTGTAGTTGGTAGCACCATCACCTAAAGCCGTGTCTCCCTCCATATTGGTCTTATTTTTGTCCTCTGAAATTTGACTTTGTAAAGTTGGAAGTTCAAACTAGATCTGCTACTTGAAAGATCAAACTCGGTTTATAGGCTGCCTGAATATTATGTATTATGAACATAGTTTATCCATATTAAAATAACCAGAGACATACACGATCAGTACTTGCGTACCAGTTAGTCTGATTGAATAAAATTCCTATCCCAGTCTTAACGGAGATCTGAAAGGCACTGATAAAAGTTGATGTTCTGGAGACCTTTTGATTTCCCGTTCCAAATATTTTTGTTTTATGGTATTTAGAGCGCATTGCATTACTTGTTACTTAAAGTAACGTCTACTAATGATATTTTCAGACAGTTGTTTCTTACTTTCGCAGCTGTAATTTGATTGATGAACAAAGGCATAAACAGAACACAACATCGTGACGGTGCTTGTCAGATTTATATGTTCAAATCAAATGCCCTTGGCAAGCAAAAAATATTAGAAACTGTTTACTAAACATCTAGCTGATTGGTTTTTAGGCGCTAATAACAAAAAACAATTCAAATGTATATTTAACAACTAAAGTATATTTTCAAAGACGTTCAGTCTGTTTGTGAAACGCGTGAAAGGTGGGGACTTGGTATTCATAGAGACAGTCAGATTTGGAACAGTAGCTATTTTCATAATGTCCATGGTCTATCCAAAATATAAACAAAACTATAAAAATTGTACCTTATATGCAATGTCAATATTCAGACTGCTTGCTCACCTATCAACCAGTCGGCGACTTTGACAGTATTGAAACATATGTGCCTCTGTCATTTTTCAGCTAGGTCCAAAAACTTATCTATCAATATCAAAATTAATCTCTTTTCTTTATAGCAAACATTGACAAAAAATCTTCCCATGCATTTTCAACTTATACACCGAGCAAAATAGTCCTAACATTAAGACACTGTTAACATTTTCAAAACCTTTAATTTATATATTCCTTCCATATATCGCATTCCCTCCCTCACATTTTCAACCTGACAGCCAAGTAATACAAGTTATTGAAAATGAAAACTAATCAGAAATGTATGTATGTATGTATGTATGTATGTATGTATGTATGTATGTATGTATGTATGTATGTATGTATGTATGTATGTATGTATGTATGTATGTATGTATGTATGTATGTATGTATGTATGTATGTATGTATGTATGTATGTATGTATGTATGTGTGCTTGATCACGTGAGTTGATGTATTTATGCATGCAAAAGTAAATGGATGGATGTATATGTGCTTGTTTTATGTAAGTTGATGTATACATATAAGGGTATAAGACATTCTATTTTAAACTACGCAAAAAGCAACGAGTGAACAAGCGTATCAGTTAATCGCACTCTATTACATTTACATTTTCTCCTTTCTCTTGGATTGTAAACATAAACTTTACTCATTCGTGTGTGTGTGTGTATGTGTGTGTGTGTGTGAGAGAGAGAGAGAGAGAGAGAGAGAGAGAGAGAGAGAGAGAGAGAGAGAGAGGGGTGGTAGGTTGGATGGGGAATAGTGATCTACTTGGATCGTTATGTCAACTCTGAAACCGGATATAACAAACAAAAGATTACCCAAGCAAACAATTTGCGGACTAATCACACTTTATGTTCATCCCGTGTCACACAATTACTATTCCTTCCAAGTCAACACTTTGATAGCTTCGTATCAGTAATCATGCGAATTTAAAAGTTTTATTGTGAAATGACACGTACAAGTCCAAACACATTACGTTTCAAAGTATGACTCTTAATTGATACTACGTTTTCTGTTGCGTACAATCTTTTGCTGCTGCTATTGTGGGTGAATTTACTGCAAAACAAATTCTAGTTAATATCCAACATATAATTAACACTTAAAATGTTAGTATAATTCACATAGGGCTCAATAACTCAAAACTTTACATTTCTCGGCTGATATCGCTTAGAAAGTTGTTTAAAGTGAAAGTAAATTCCAATAATTTCAGTACGAGCACACAGATTCGAAAAAGTGGTAACTCGGCCGAGAATCCTCAAAGTCGGTGATGAAGTGTGTCTTCTTGCCGTGAGACCAGTTGATTGTACAAGTAGTTCGTACGATATGTAATTACTTCGTGAGACCAGTTGATTGTACAAGTAGTTCGTACGATATGCAATTACTTTAATCCAAATATTCGATCTCCAGAAAAACAAAATTCATCCTCATTTTTGTACATACTTAGGTTCTTTGAAAGTTTCAATACAGACTATTATTATGCATGAACGAAACAAACAGACCGACGAACATTGCCGATGTTTGAGGCGTTTTCTGCAATACAGACCACGGAGTTTCTCGTCTTACGCCCAAAGTCTTCATATCAGTCTGCAAAGGAATCACTCTCAGCCATTTTTACACTTATAAAAATAAGTACATGAATATTTACCTAACTTAAGAACCATAATGATTTCTAAACAATCAAATGAAAATTTAATTAGACATGTCTCGCATACCGTATTGGTGTAGCTAAACTAAAAATATTTTGACATCTACAATTTTCGTCAAATTCTTCAAATATAATATAGGATTAAATGATCGTAGTTGGGTATTTATCGATGTGTAAATATTACCTAATCACACACAAAGTAAATAAAGTCCTAAATATTTTATGTTAACTTTTTGAGTGATTAGGTAAAATTTACACATCGATAAACACGCAACCATGATCATTTAATCGTTGTAACTCCAATTTACTTCCTTTCTAACGTCAGATCAGCAGATTTAATCAATAAAACATTTACTTTTATGCACATCGAAGTTTTCTTTCATTAGCGTCTTAACTGCGATATAATACATGGCCCTATCTAAGCTAGCCAAGATTTATTGATTCTTTATACAGTTTTACGGGGTAGAAGGTCATAGTGGCTCATGCCAGTGATTTATTATGATCATTATATATATTGTTATGACCATTATATATATATATATATATATATATATATATATATATATATATATATATATATATATATATATATATATATATATAATGTTTATTGCGTTTAAACCAGGAATATACCTTTTTTTGTTTGAAAATTCCGCTTGCGTATGGCACGTATTGTTTTAGCAACTAACCTCTTAATGCTAAACGCCTAATGAAGCCACTGTTAATACCATATTTGCAAGTCTTTGGTATAACTCGGCCAGGGATCGAACACACAACTTACCGCATCCGAGGCACACTCTCTTTTATCTAGGCCACCGGAGCATTCCGTGGTAATTTGAAATGGGATGATGCATAAAGTTAGTACTCGTACAAGCGGAATTTTACGTTCATTTATATTAAGTCCAGTATTGTCGGCGATGTTAAACATCAATAACTCAACTCAGTATTTGTCCAATATTGTAGGACAGTGTTAAACGCCAATTAAACAACTAAGCATCTGTTCAGTGTTATTGTGAAATACCAATAAACCAAGAAAACACATGTCCAATATAATCCTACAATGTTAAACACCAAATATCAACTAAACATACATCCAGTATTATAGTGCTATTTGAAATAACAATAAACCAGTATTATAGTGCTATTTGAAATAACAATAAACAAACTTAACATCTGTCTAATATTGTCAGGCAAAAGAAAAACGATGCAATGACTAATTTCATAAATAAGAACAATATTTCTGCTCTCAACCAAATCTCATGTACCCCATTCACCCTATCCCCCTTCCGAGGCCTCCAAAAAGTAACTCTAAAAGTCTGCATCAAAGCTGGCCCATTAACAGATTTTATATTTACTGTCTTAGTTTACTTACCGATTTATGCGCTTCCCTTGGTCCTTGCAAGTCGAAGTGTTAATGTGACAAATGATGACAGCTTTCAAGTTTGTTGCGGTTTTTTTTGTCTCTGATAGGACTAGATAGGACTATTAAGCAGTGGTCTTTCACAATAACCATAACCCTTCACGTTTAAACAAGAAATCGTATGTAGTAAGGCAGAAATATACTGTATAATTGAATGCCGATACATGTATACATTGCGTATGATTTAACACCAACACCTAAAAACGGATATATACAATTTTCCATAATATATTGTTTCTTAAACTGATTGGATAGCACATTCGCCAATAATTGTAGCGTCTTAAATAAAGATCTAAGTAGGTAACGCTCACCGAAGCATAAGAAAATTCCACACGAGCGCTGTCATTGATATATTTATATCCGAATTAACATTATTGGATCGCTAGATCTTATTCACTGTTGTCTACTTGAGGTAGCAAATAATGTGCTTCACATTACAAAAACATGTATACGCATTTAAAGGGGTTCTACTGCATACATTTAAAAAGTAACTTTGTTTCCATTTTCTGATTCGAATTGTCGACAGATTTTGAAATTAGGTGCATATTCAATCTAATAATGATGAAAACTATTTAAAAGAAGGCCAAAAATTAGACGCACGCATGGGTCTCCTATCTGACAATAGAGATTGGTCACGCTATTATAATCACATAACAAGTCCAAAAACATGATCTTCGGTGTCAGCACGGAGTGGATGATCGTTATGATTTTACATTAATTTATGTTATAATTAAAAATTATGTGGTTCGTGTTTCCGATGTGATGAGCTAGTTTTAATATATAGTAATGCGCTTTAATTCAAAATTATCAGTTTTTAATATTGCATTTTTAGAGCAGTGGATAAAGCAAATAGTTTGATGTGTAAAGGATTTGTAGGGGCCATCTCAAAGAAGTTTTAAATTAAAACTTTACATTGAAAACAAACACCCCCCTCCCCCCCCCTCTCTCTCTCTCTCTCTCTCTCTCTCTCTCTCTCTCTCTCTCTCTCTCTCTCTCTCTCTCTCTCTCTCTCTCTCTCTCTCTCTCTCTCTCTCTCTCTCTTACGTTACGTTATTCATCTATATCTACGGATTTATTTAAGTTTGTGAATCCACCTGTCTTACTTATCCATGATAAACTATTTTTAAATTTGGGATGAGGATGATTGTATATCATTTAAAGTAACAGATAGAGAAGTTATTCTTTTTATTCTTTAATGAGAGAGAGAGAGAGAGAGAGAGAGAGAGAGAGAGAGAGAGAGAGAGAGAGAGAGAGAGAGAGAGAATTAAATGGATATGGATATAGTTAATATAGTTATGTAATGGAGATCTTAGATCTTAACAACTTCTATGTTATGAGCCAGGGTCACAACCACAGGGACATACATGATCTTGGTCTGTGCTCGACATATGTCTAATTTTGTTTCCTCTTTCCCTTCAAACTTATATATAATTATAGGCAAGGATCTCAATAGTTCCCAAGGGTCTGTACTGTAAAGTTATCTGATTTCGTCTCATGTTCCTCAACCAGTATATTGTTGGAAGGTGTGTAACTCAAGTTGTTTCCAAGTTCTGACTCAGGAACAAGTCCACAGCCTAAGGGTCATGACACACGGTCTGTATTGGATATGGCCGTATGTCTATTTCTGTATCATGTCCTTCACACTCATTTATGGTTGTTGATTGGTGATTTTAGCAGTTCTAAGTTGTGACTAAACAATCATCCAAGGGCAAGGCTAGACTGTAACCCAACGCCCACAGGGACCATCCATGGGCAAGACCAGACTAACCCAAAAGCCCCAAGCGACCATCTATGGGCAAGACCAGAGTGTAACTCAAAAGCCGAATGCATACGTCATAGCACTGGCATTGAATATGACACAAACCAACTTTTAGATTCCACCTAAAATACTTCAAGTGTTTAAATTTTAGGAGAAATATCAACCCTCAATTTAAACATCAGTGTATGTCTGAAGACTATCTCCAATCGCATTCCAAAGTCTGTCTTTGATGTTGCAGTGATACACTACATTGCCAAAGGAGGAACAGAGAGAAAGACAGACAGACGGATAGACAGACAAAAGGACATATTTCTTATCTTTCTATAAGATACATGAGGATAAAAGTCACTGCTATTTCTGTAACTTAAACATTTTGTTTTTCAATGATAATGGTGATAAGATTTAAAATAATATCCAAATCTTAAGAAAAATCTCTGGCTGACAATACACACCTTTTGTGAAACAATTTTTCATGCAATGAGAAACAAAACCAATTTACATGCATTTTATTTGATACAACTAAAAGCCACACATATTTTTAAATCAGCAAGCCGTTTTGTTTGAAAATTGCCAATACTAAACATACTTTTATAATAACTATAAGCAACAGGAGCTGTGTTTTCCATCTACACTTTCAATGTTGTTTTAATTTTCTTCCATTTTGTTGTACAATGTAATGCAATAAAATTAAGGAGATGCGCCTTTAGTTTAAGCAATTTGTAGGTTTGTGTGATTACTCGTTTGATTATTGGAATTAGGTGCAATGGAAAATATTCCTTAGCACAAAATAATTAGTCAATTATTAGGTGCAAACGTCACGGAAAGGGTTAGTGAGTTTCCAAGATACCATGGTGAATGAGTAGCGAATTCAATCCTATCCGCATGCATGTCCTTGTCATGATGTAGAACTTAATAAAACCTAGTTGTGTACATCGGTGCTGTGACTGCAGCGGCAGTATTTATGGTAGGAAACCGATAAATTACACAATGGAATAAATGTGAAAGGACCCAGAAGACACGGTTTATGTCGCCATAGTGGCAAATGTGATGTAGGTTTACTGGTGTTATGTGCCTTGAAACGGTAAATCGACTGGCCTCAGGTGGCGCAGTTAAAATAGTTCCCCGTGTTAAGGATAGTTGTAGAGTTTCTACGGTGTGAACTACTGGCAGAACGGAAAGTAATGTAGAGAAACTATGCGGATGTGCGGTTGATGGTTACTTGGCAAGTTGTAAATAATGTGGTCTTACATTGATTAGAGTAACATTTATGTATAGAATGGACACGTCGGGCTTTCCAGCTTACAACTGAAGTTGTATAGAAGTCTTTGGAAATATGGGGTAAACTTATGACTTCTAGCGGGATTCGCGCCAGGGTTTTGACACCGATGAGTCAAACAAAAGACCCCTGGCTTGTAACAATAGATTGCCATCTAATGTGATAACTGTAGAATGAATGGTTATGTCCTAGTATTAAATTGGAAAAGAACGTGGACAATTATCACCCTATGAATATAATTATTATTATTATTATTATTATTATTATTATTATTATTATTATTATTATTATTATTATTATTATTATTATTATTATTATTATTATTTCATTCAATTGTATAGTCGGAAAAGGAAAAACTTTTAATATTTGTGCTTCTTGTATGAAACTGTCTTTGGTATTTGTGATAGCGGAGTTTATCGGATTACTAGATGTACAAAATATGCCTATGAGGACAAACACGAAAATTCATGTAATAGACAGCAACAATATTTTACATGCAAATATTCATACAAAACGTCACTTTCTTCTTTCTTTCCAAGAAGACAAATTTAAATAAATTTTGTAAACAAAATCTAATCCCATTCTTCGAAACATTGCAGATGATAAAGTGTAGATCTGATCAGTGTAGAAATATACGTAGAATCCTTCACCACAACAGTTACACTTATATCAGTGTACGTATTGTTGCTTTTGGAATCTAGTAGGCCTATAGGAGAATCATTGGTAGGCCACTGCTAAGTTGGCGTGATTAATTCTATTAAAACTAGTTTTAGAGGACCTTTATGTGGTGTGATACCTGGGGAAAAAAACGATAATGAGTAAGGACTATAACAAAAACAAATGCGTACAGTATGATACCCTGCTTAATGCAGTCTGTACAAGGCAAATAAAGAAATGTTGAATAAAGCATTTAAGTTATGGTTAAACAGCAACAATTCTTTGAATTAAGAAATATTAATGATGTAATAAATAGTTTTTGGTTATGTAGATTGCAAGTACTTGCAGTCATGCACTTAAGTAGATTTTTCACAAAACACATCTCTTCATATGTGAAGTGCGTTTTATAAAATCTAAATGTTTACATGCAACCATAAACTTCTACGGCAACAGACACAGTTGCTCGAATACGTAAACATTATTCTTGTGCGCTATTTACAGAACTCAAAACCGACATTCCACTTACATGTGACTGTCCAATTGTTTGACAATTACTTTATGAGGCAGAAAGTTGTTTTCACAACGGCAACACTCCTTTTGAGTTTCATGAAATATTCAGTATTATTTTTTTCACATTATGCAGTAGTTCTTCCTTAATACAGTGGTACATATTTGCGTGCCTTTAGATGAACAGAAAGGCAGACAAATACTTCGGATACCGCAACTGTATTCCCACATTTCTACCCTGCCCCAACTCTTAGCAAGAAGAGATCCAGTTCTGGGGGCAAATAATAAGAGGATCTATGAGAACAGAGAAATCCCAATCGCCTCGTGAAATCCGTCTGCAATCGACTGGCAACCATTGAACACGGCTTGTATCGACTAAATCAATGATCTACAATTTTTGGGCAAAATGCCTGTACTCAACTGTTGTATGTTCAAACTTTGCTTAGTAAGATGTTAATAAATTTGTATGCATCATGAAGGCCTCAGTCTAATTTCAAAGCATAAGTACGTCAATGGCCAATCATATATCACAGTACAAAATGTAACTTCCTTGATGGAATCGAGATGTCATGTCGAAACCAGCGAACCCAGTTGAATACGGTTATGCATTGAAATGAACACTTTAGAAGTAACTCGACTGTATCGGGTTCAGAAATCAGCCACAAGAAATATAATCCCTCAAGATCAAAGGTTGAGACGCTACCTTGCAGTGTTATCATTTGTATCACGGTTTCGCACAAGTAAATTTTTACTATATTTTTTTTGGAGGGGGACGTCAGGCATAGAAATATACAAATAATATAATGGATGTATCCGGATATAAATGAATTCCAAACTTTCAAGTCATTTTCTTATTTTAGTTTTAACTTTTTGTAAACTTAACCAATGTTGAATCTTGACCAAATTTGCTCGCTATAATACTATTTCAGGACACAAGCAGCCATTTATTATACTTTATTATACTCTCTTAGAAGAGTATGTATGTATGTATGTATGTATGTATGTATGTATGTATGTATGTATGTATGTATGTATGTATGTATGTATGTATGTATGTATGTATGTATGTATGTATGTATGTATGTATGTATGTATGTATGTATTCATCTATTTGAAGCAAATTATTTATTTCCTTTTAGCGCATTAATTTTGACTAATTACTGCTGATTTATACGTTTACGACGATATCCCTGCTCACCCCACTATGGACCGAAAGACAAAAGATTACAGAAGATAATCGATATGAATAAATCCTTGTCGTGTTCGCTGCTGATTTACGGCGCGAGAGACTGGTATGTAACGTTCTTTTTAAATAGCATAATTTTGCCATGTTTCAAAGTGCAAGCGATAGTCAAATAGACAGTAGTCGAGTATTTCACAGCACGCTCGGCGGGTACACCATTCTTCAATTCTTCTAAACTTCTAAGAACTGAGACGTATAGTCCAACAACTAACTAATAATTTTACTTTAAGATATAAAAACAGCCCCAAAATATTCATACGTAAAAGTCCATTCTAATAATGCCACAAGCATTTTACATTCGATTTTGGTACAAAAATGGTGACCAGCGTGTAGAGCAATTTTTACTGTAGAAGTTCTTGCTGTGTTCGTCATCAATGATACGTTCTAGCACAAGTTTTGAGCAAGAAAACCACTTTTTTCATTTCCTTTCTTCAAACATGGATGCGATCCATCAAAATGTTTTTTTCTCGTAGACTATGAAAAATGTAGTGCAATGCTCCTACACTGTTCCAAGTTATTGCTTTGCTAATAGATTTCATAACTTATCTTTTTCGGATGTGTCAGGCCTATTACCAAAAAATAGCTAATGAGCATAACTACACAGATTGATGATGGTTTTGAATTGTTTGCCGTGAGTTATGAGTTATCGTTTTCCTCGAATTTTTCTTCTTAATTTTGAACAGCATCAAATAGGGATATTTGATAATTCTTTTGAAACATAAGTGCAGCTTGTAATGATCCTTCTTCTCCCCACCTCTCTCAGTTATAATATGTAACGTATCTTTATACGTTACGTGACATCATTAGGCTTATTACGATTTTTTGCAAACTATTAACCTGAAATTACACGAACCAAGAAACGAAATATGTCCAATGGCTAACATTAATAACACTTGAAATCGTTTTTTTTAAAAGAAAAAAAAAACAAACTTATTTTAACAGCTGAAATTGTAGTTCATGCTTAAATTTGCTATTTTATTGAATGAAGACCAATAGGTATATGTAAGAATGATGACCGAAGATATTGGAATATGTAAGGGATGATGAATGAAGACCAATAGGTATAGGCAAGGGATGATGATTGAAGGACAATAGGTATAGGCAAGGGATGATGATTGAAGGACAATAGGTATAGGCAAGGGATGATGATTGAAGGCCAATAGGTATAGGCAAGGGATGATGATTGAAGACCAATAAGTATATGTAAGAATGATGACTGAAGATATTGGAATATGTAAGGGATGATGACTGAAGACCAATAGGCATAGGCAAATAATAATCATTGAAGGCCAAGAGGTATATAAAAATGAATAATGACTGAAGACCAATAGGTATATGTAAAGGATGATGGCTGAAGACCAATAGGTGACTGAGAGCATTTGGTGTATATAAAGGATGATGACTGAAAACCAATACGTATATGTAAGGCATGAAGACCAAAGATGTATTCAAAGGATGATAACTGAAGGCAAATATGTATGTGCAAAAAATGATGTCGTTCATACACTTTTCTAATAATTAAATCCTCCACATTCACAGAACAGTACTAGATACAAGGAACTTTCATAGAATTCTGATAATGCATTACGCAAAGAGATTTTATAACTATGTCAAAGTTTACTACTAATATTTTATAGGACATTAATTTTACTTACCAAAAAAAGAACAAAATATGATGGATCTTTGTTCTTCCCTTCATCAATATTCGAATGATGAAGTAATTACCGAATATACATACGAATCCAGTGTAATAATTTTCACAATACTATTTAGATGACACCGTTTAATTTTGTATTCAACATTAAATACTGCATCGATATTGATAACGCAAAGTTTAATTGTGCTCAGCAGTATTGAAGCAATGAAAATTATCAGAAGTATCTTCAAGTTCTTACAAATTTTTAAGTAGAAATTTTATTAATAATTCTGTATATGTTTCTGAAACCCGTAGTTTGCACTCAAGACGTTTCTGGCACATGCCATGACAACGTCCTTATAGTTATTTTTCCCGTCTGTTAGGATTTGACAAACAAGCTTCGTAGCGCGATATGCCTGTGATATTCATAGAGGTTAGTTCCCTCACTTGTGGTAAACTGGTGTATGAGAAAATATGTTCGCCATATTTTTGTCGTTGTATGTTATGTACGCTCTGGCTCAAGGTCTTTGAATAACGAGGTATTAATGACTTGATTATTTTAAAAGAGAGAGGGGGGTAGTACTCATAATTCAAATATACGTAACATATACATATTTGCTGGTTGCAAAACGAGGCCCACTACATCGGACAGTATGGGCTCACACTGGTCAAGGTTTATAAGTGCTATTGCATTAATGAAAACTTCTTATTTATTCATTATTCGACATTGTTGATGAAATCCAGGGTATCAGGTACAAAAGTACAGGTACAAAAGCACCGTCTAACTATAACTGGCACTTACTTGGATTCGCCATATACCAATCAACATAAGAAGTTTCAAATATAAACGATATAACTGATTTACTTGCTCATTTCATATACAGGCATACAAAAGTAGCTATGAAGGTACTGATTAACAGAAAGATCTGTTCGCCACAGGTTTCCCTCCTTTATGCTTTTCAAGGTATCACCTGAGTAATTATGTATCGATTTTCTTCGTGATTCTGCATTTGTCAAGAAATCTAGTGAGACTGGATATACGTTCAGATACATTAAAACTATTGTATGCTTGTTAAGAACTATCATGGACACAACATCTACAATAATCAGCACATCGAAATTAATTGTCTAATTGAATGGGCATATACACTAATTAGCATCTAGATCCAGATATAAAACGAATACATACAATATTTCATTATTTTCTCTTATATTAAACTGATTCATTAAACTAATTGAGGGACCATATACATCAGTTAACATTAAAACCCACAGACAAAACTGATACATACAATATTCAATAATATCTTATTTATTAAACTGATTGGCAAACACAATCACCATTAATTTGTTTCGTCTTAATGATAGATCTGATTAATTAACGCTCTAGACAGCATTTGACAAATCTTTATAAGCATATGGGGATTCACAAAGAAATATAGGTAATATATAGTAATAAAGTAATTTCGTTGACTGTTATCTACATGAGGTAGCAAATAATGCTATTAACATTACATGAACATGTATACGAATAGTACACAATTAAATAGGGTGCCTTTTAAGGAGCTCAGAGGAACATAGACCTGCAAAATGTGTGTGTAAGTTTGTGTGTGTAAGTATATATATATATATATATATATATATATATATATATATATATATATATATATATATATATATAGTTTCAGAAAGGGTTCGAGATAGAGAATTTTAATTAATTGGTTTAATGAGTGTGCTTCAGCCAAGGAATTTGAGCTGGTCCAGACTCATTCATCCGTACTTGACGAAAACATCTCTGATCATACTACTGGTTTTTACTCGTCCAACAAATAAAAACTGACCCTGGCTCGTCCAGCCGTGTTACATTGTGCATAAAATCAGCTCTTGTTATTCTACTTCTTTTACGTATATTTTAGTTACATGAACACTAATTCGTTAACATTCGCATACCTTTAACCACTACTGCACCAATCAAGCGAAGTTATTAGGCCTGATTACCAAACTAATTTTTTTTAAATGGAAATGTTTAGTGTAAATTTGATTGACCTAAGTTATTAAATTGTGGTTATACATAATTTTGAACACTTACAAGTAGTACATGGATGAAGCTATAGCCCAGATGATTGCAAGATATTTTAAGAGTTGCACATGTTTGCTCTCGCATAATTTGGTCTATGAGTTCCTTGCCATCAGCTTTCTGGCTAAGTAGTTTTCCTTCCGTCCATACAAATTTTTTTGGTCTTCCTTTCTTCGTCATGCAGCTTTAAGGTGCTTCAAGTTCTACAATGTCCTTATTGATTTATTAAATCATTTGCTAATTAAGCGAATGTCCTTCTCCGTCGTATGTAGTGGGAATTCGATCATTGCTTTCATTTTGTCGTATTGATTCCTTCACAGAAAGTATTCCAAGGCATTTGATTTTATCCATTCACAAATTACTCCTTGCTGGTTTTGTTGAGTGCAACCACGGATTTCACATTTATGGTTTTCATAAATGTATAGTCTTGCATTTATTGGATTTGTTTTGTTAAATTCCTTATTTCTTCAATTTTACATTTTTAAGTCTTCACCTTTCGTTGGCGACCACTTGTGTGCCGAGGTGCCATAAAACATTATTACATACAAACATCTCGAATATATATGTGTCCCCTTCCACCTGATTTCAGTCTCAGCATCGGACTTGCAAAACCTTCTTAAGTGAGAGGAGATGGTATCCAATACGTTTTCTGTACAGTACAATACCAGATGGTATATAATATGTATTGTTTATAGTACAATGGGAGATGGTATTCAATGAGTTTTGTTTACAGTACGATAGGAAATGCTATCCAATACGTTTTGTTTTCAGTACAATAAGAGATGGTATCCAATACGTCTTGTTTTCAGTACAATAAGAGATGGTATCCAATGCATTGTGACTACAGTACAATACGATTTTCTCTTTCATTGTCCTGTTATACATTACATGATTGTACCATCTATGTAAAATTCATTTCCATGCCTATTTCCAAGTGATTAACAAAGCAATCATTGTACTTTTCAATTTTTACAAGTAATTCCATCATGAATTTCTTAATTTCTGTTGCATAAGTTCTTCACATCTTAAATAAATAATGCTTTGACCACAATGCATAATACTGTATAATGGGTGAACCATTTAATTCATTTTTCAAGAGTTCAGAAACATTCTTATTCATTTTTGTCAAAGAAATATGTTGTCCTTTGCTAGTGAAATAGAATGTGATGTTATCCTTTTGATGCTCACTAATGTAATAGGTTCTGATGTTATCCTTGGGACAGTCACTAATGTAACAGAACTTTATGTTATCCTTTACTAATTGAATAAACTTATTTTTTATGTAGTCACTAGTGTGTTAACCTTCAGTATATGCTGTAATAGAACCTGTTGATATCCTTTAGATAGCTCTACTGTAATATGACCTGTTGATATCCTTTAGATAGCTCTACTGTAATAGGACCTGTTGATATCCTTTAGATAGCTCTACTGTAATAGGACCTGTTGATATCCTTTAGATAGCTCTACTGTAATAGGACCTGTTGATATCCTTTAGATAGCTCTACTGTAATAGGACCTGTTGATATCCTTTAGATAGCTCTACTGTAATAGGACCTGTTTTATCCTTTGGAGAGTCACTACTGTAAAAGAACCTGGTATTATCTTCTAGATAGTATAAAATGTAATACAACTTGATGTTATCCTTTAGATAGTCTCTTCTTAAGTAGAACCTGGTGTTATCCTTCTGAGAGTCTATACTGTAATAGAACCTGGTATTATATTTTGGATAGTCACAACTTTAACATAATAGTGTATTGTATTCTTTTTTTTTTGTTTGACTACATAACCGTAACGAAATCATCATTAATGTTGTTTTCCTTGCAATTATAAACTTTCTAACATGAAACAAGTGTATTTTGATACATTAATATGTATAACATTGTTCAGTTTAAAATCGTTTTGGAAATCAATTGTTGTTGTCCATTAGTGTACAAATTTGTATTCAGTTCAATGAATTATGGACATCGGGATTATTGACAAATCAAGACATCTATATGAAGTTTTCTTAGTTTAAAACACAATTGTGTGATACATTATTAGGTTTCAATAGTGACATACACAGTTCCCTTTATTTCTCCTGGTACATTTTGGTACTGCTATTTGTGTTCCATGCAATCACCAATAAAGGGAGATAAATCATTTTCATCTGAAATCTAGATCTGTAGACTGAAGTCTTAAAACTGGGTATTCAGGCACAACATAATCTCCAAATCTATTTCCAATATGCGATAAATACCATAGGCACATAATGTCTTGAATAAATGTTCTTCTAAATCTCTAATTTGCTGATTAGATGTTCATATTTTCTACCATTGTGTATTGACTTGTGACCCATACAGAGATAACCTTGACCTATTCTATCCAGTATGATATTATATTTAATGATGAAATGATACATCTCTGATGCAATTCACAATACATAGACTACAAAACAAGACAGTATTTATACTCATATTGGTCTTTTCATTGTTAGAAGATGGCTTGATAGTAGGGTTATTTTATTTTCTGCAGATACAAAACAACTACTGTTGACACAGACACTCATTTCTTTGCATGCAAAAGTACAAATAAACAAAGTATTTATAAGTCATGCATATTTATAGTCTAACACATTGCCAATTATTTGTTAATCTGACACCTTGCCAATTCTGTGTTAATCAGACACCTTGACAATCTGTTGATCTGACACCTTGCCAATTTTGTGTTAATTTGACAGCTTGCCAATTCTGTGTTAATCTGACACCTTGCCAATTCTGTATTATTCTGACACCTTGCCAGTTCCATGGTAAGCTTGTTTTTATTCAGTCCATTTTGTTGATTTTTTTTCAGTTTTTATTCAGTTGCTGATCATCTATACCAACATAAAAAATGAGACATTCCAAACTTGTTCCCCATCAGTACCAGATTTAGGCATAAGCTAAACAAGCTATGGCTTATGCCTAAAAGTCTGAACTCAGTCTGAAGGGCCCCTCAAATTTATTTTATACCAAACATGGCCTCTATAGCTTCTCATAGCTTAGGGCCTCACTTTGTCTAAATCCGGCACTGTTCCCCATGCATGGCAAAGAAATCTAGAATGTCTTTCTTACAGTGATATGTCATAGTGGCCGAGCGTATTGACAGGATAAAACAATAAGCATGGAATTGGCTAGGTGGTTGGGAAGATTTCAAAGCACACAAGATTATCACTTTGTGTTTGTTAATTTGTAGAAGACAAGTGACTAATATCAATTCTTTTCTTTGTTATTAACATTAATAAATGCATGTACCTCCAACGGCTTTCTTAGATGAATTCTCAATGTAGTGTAAATATTATATTGTATCGATTTTTCCTCTGGTGTATTAATATATGTATCGATATGGAAAAACATTATACATCTAGATATTGATTAATTATTTTTTCATATATATCTTTAACCATTCCTATTATTACATTGGAAACAAAAGAGATTTGCATATAAAATAGCAGTGAAATGCTCTGAATGATCAACTGGATGGTACAAATAGAATGCTAAGGCAATACCTTCCTGACAGCAACGTATACCACTGAAGGCAACATAGACCATTGATAGCAACAGAACCCTGAAGGCAACATAGACCACTTATGTCAGCATAGACTACTGAAGGCAACATAGACTACTGAAGGCAACATAGACCACTGAAGGCAACATAGACTACTGAAGGCAACATAGACCACTGAAGGCAACATAGACTACTGAAGGTAACATAGACCACTGATGGCAACATAGACCACTGATGGCAACAGAGACTACTGAAGGCAACATAGACCACTGATGGCAACAGAACTCTGAAGGCAACATAGACCACTGATGGCAACATAGACCATTGATGGCAACAGAACTCTGAAGGCAACATAGACTACTGAAGGCAACATAGACCACTGATGGCAACAGAACTCTGAAGGCAACATAGACTACTGAAGGCAACATAGACCATTGATGGCAATACCGACCACTGAAAGCAACACAGGCTTTTATGCTTCTGTGTTACATGAACATTGATAGTGTAATATTATATTTACCAGTCCAGTCTTACAACACATTAGTTTATAAATTTTGTTATCATTTATTTCACTGTTATTGTTTCAGATAGAGAGCTGTTCCATTGTGCCTTTGTGAGTGTGAAGGTAGGTGTTGTGCCCTTGCTCTGGGAATTTTTGAATTTTACTTTAATGTTGTTTTTTTTTCTGATGCAGTGGTACTCTGATGAAACTCAGTATTCCTACACAGATAGATAGGTATTTAAAAAATCTGGTCAAAGGAACTGTCAGTTTGATACTTTATTTTCAGATTTATCATTTCCACTCATTGCTAAGTAGGTATAAAAATTAGTTCTCGCTACAAAACAGAATACTTATTATACACACAAACACAAAAATTCTTGGAATAAAAGCACCAATAGCTATATTTGTACCCGTGATTAGTTTAGCACATCTGGGCTAGGTTACATGTTTTTATAGTATAAAACATGGACGTCTCATGTGCACTTACATAGTTAACAAAATTGCTCTTTGACTGTACAATCAGGTTTACAATTTACAAAGGCTTCATTCTTTATAAACTGAAATATCAAAAGTGAGGAATTGCATCTTCTTCCATAAAATCTTCCACCCTCAGAATTATTGCAAGAGTTATGAACAAAAACACAATACAAAAATATACATTTCAAACAATATTACACATGTAATAATGTGAAATTAATATATATTAAAAATTACAGAGCTAGGTTTACAATTATCAACCTAAAAAAGACAAAATATAATGGACATATTTATTGATGTTTAGGAATTTATCACTTATTAAATCAATCTGTAAGATATAATTTTGTACCAGCTCCTTTACCAAAACCAGTCATGTAACATGTTCTCAACTTTCCATTCCAAGTGGTATCCTCTCCAAACGTATCTAGAGATTTTTGTTCATACTTGTCCAGGCTGAGTACTTGCTATGCTGTGACAATGGTCATGTTTCACTTTTGTCCTTTATTTATTTTGGCAATGTTGTTTGTACTTGTATCACATCATTGCTTGAAATATTCCATGTAACAAAATGTTTACCACAGATCAAAGCAAAGGCTAAATATTTAAAGCAGGGAAACAGAAATACTTTGCCGTAGTAACAAATGCCACCTAAAAAACAAATTGTTAAGAGATCATTGTCTCTGTTGCCACTCGTTTTTCCTTTGTGAACAAGACCATGTTTCTGGCAGCCTAATTTGTCTTCAGAGCATTAAAAATCGTGCCCAATCAACACATGCCAGGCTACATTATGACCATGTAATATTTCCACCAAATCTGGTTTCACCAAAACATCAATTAAAGTCTGATTTTGCAAACAATAAAATCCACTCACAAAAGATATCAACCTTTTAGATTTATTCAGTAAACACTTGGTGTAATTACTGTTCCAATTTAACATAATCCCTAAATAATACATGGATTCTATACAGCTAATTTAACAATAACCTTAAACACAACAAAGTTTCTATACTGACAAATTTGTGATGTAACTAGCATGTTAGGCAAAAAAATGTTTACCTTATGCCTCCATAAACTAAGATACAGAAAAGAATTGTCAATGTAAAACATAATTCAACTGTTCGATGCAGTATTCACTGAAACCTTCACTCACACAACATCGACTAACTATACCAAAAGGAATAAAGACAACAAAAGAAATTTCAGTTCATTTTTTTTAAATAAAAAACTTTGAAACATAATTGTAAAACAATCTAATTCCCTAATTATTTTAATTTCATCTGTAGTTAAACAATGAATAAGGCAAAATGTACAATCGGATATAATTACTTTTAAATTATTTACCATACAACAATGCTTGAAGTTCAACTCATTTCACATTTCACATAGTTTCTTTATCAGTTCTAGAAACATGTTAAAATTAGGATTTTTTATTTTACAAAGTTACTAACGTGACTGACTGAAAACTCTGATGGACATACCAACATAGCCGCATAATCATGTACAAAATACATATTTCTGAATACATACGGTGACTGCTACATGGAACTTGTTAGATGATAGCAACTGTATAAATGACATATCTTACTGATATATTTAAGCCACTCTAAATAACATGGCTAAATAAATACAAATAAATTTGTGCCAAGCTATCAATAAATAGATGCATACATACAATACTATATCATACAAAGACTGATGGTCAATAAAAACATTAATGATGTGAATTGAATATATACCAGTTCACTGAAGAGATCAAGATGAATGTCAAATATATTAAATTAAATATGTGCACAGGCACACACACACATACACATACACACACACACACATATATATATATATATATATATATATATATATATATATATATATATATATATATATATATATATATATATATATATATATATCAACACATGCAAGAAAAAAGAAAAAAGAATAATTTCTCTTGAACCATCAGCATGATTGGAAAGTCATCCACTTTTTGATCAAACATGTGAAGTGGGCTTGACACTAATTTTTTTCTTGTGTTTCTCCATCAAGACAACTGAAACATTTTGATAAAATTGATGACCACAATGTTAACCAGTCCCCTTTAATGCCACAAAACTTTTAATTATTTTTCTCTTTATTCAGTCATAAATCTGATTGGTTCAAATTTTTCTCTTCATGATTATATTTTAATATACACATATGTGATGCATGTGAAATAGATTCTAGTCTACGCTGTGGCGATGAAAAGGTAGAAAATGGAATTAAGATGCCATCTTTTGTTATCATTTGTCTGGTTTGCAGTACTTGATTCTGTTTAACTTTTATGTCAATTGCTGTACTTGATTCTGTTTAACTTTTATGTCAATTGCTGTACTTGATTTTGTTCAACTTTTATGTCAATTGCTGTACTTGATTTTGTTCAACTTTTATGTCAATTGCTGTACTTGATTCTGTTTAACTTTTATGTCAATTGCTGTACTAGATTTTGTTCAACTTTTATGTCAATTGCTGTACTTGATTTTGTTCAACTTTTATGTCAATTGCTGTACTTGATTTTGTTCAACTTTTATGTCAATTGCTGTACTTGATTCTGTTTAACTTTTATGTCAATTGCTGTACTTGATTTTGTTCAACTTTTATGTCAATCAATACATTCTAAAGGATTGTGGATATCATGTGAAAAAACACTGCTAAGGCAATGAGTAAGCATAATGTGTATGTATTTGTGTGTCATTAATAAAACCAAGTATGAATCTACGATGTTCAAAACATTTTTGTTTAAGCTGACTCAATCAAAAGTCTATTTCTTATTCATAAATAACAGCATCTGTCCTGCTTGTACCATCCATGCATAGCAAGGAACCAAAATCCTTTTTGAAACTTCCATACTTGTCGTTAAGTACGAGTATTTTGAGCAAAATCTGATTATCATGTCATGTATTTCTGCATGTGCAGCATCCATCGAAATAGAAAAAGTTAGTCTCAAAATCTTCTATATCATCTGGTGTGGTCACTCCTGCTTTAAAAACAACTGCAGTCTGTACTGATCGATCTTGTGTGCACCTGCATCCCGTGCAACCAATAACACTACTGAAATTGAAATTATTACGTTAATTAGTGAGAACAAATCCTGCTTTTAATTATATGTTATTAAATAATTGTGGCACATTAGCAACTATCTGCTCATATAGACCATGTTAAAAAGTTACAAAAGTAAAAGATAATCAACAAACAAATTTACAATATTAGGTTTTTCAAAACTCTGCTTGAACTTCAAAAAGAAATTAGATTTTTTGCTTCCTTGAGTATGCTATATACTTTAAAACAGACCTGTCATCATACAAAATGATCAATTTAGCTGTATATGCCACACAAAGAATGATTTTCTTACCTCAATATAGCCATGGTCAGCCTAGCATAGCATAGTCAAGTTGAATCCAGGACATTATGACCTCTTTAATC
Source organism: Potamilus streckersoni (assembly GCA_016746295.1). Lineage (NCBI taxonomy): Eukaryota > Metazoa > Mollusca > Bivalvia > Unionida > Unionidae > Potamilus > Potamilus streckersoni. Next base: position 143,862 of record JAEAOA010000579.1, read on the forward strand.
TTGTAAATATTTACTCTAATCTAGGTCAGTGTGACCTAATAAGTCTTGTAAATATTTAATCTAATCTAGGTCAGTGTGACCTAATTAATCTTGTAAATATTTACTCTAATCTAGGACAGTGTGACCTAATTAATCTTGTAAATATTTACTCTAATCTAGGTCTGTGTGACCTAATAAATCTTGTAAATATTTAATCTAATCTAGGTCAGTGTGACCTAATTAATCTTGTAAATATTTAATCTAATCTAGATGAATCCTGTTTTGTTTAGATTAGTATGCTGCAATTGATTCTATTCTAGTCCAGTGTATTTTTTCTGTCTAGACTTGTTTTGTTTAGTATACTCAAGTCAAATCAATATAGTAATGTGAAATCTCATCCTGTTTACATTGTTCTATACATGCTCAATGCCTTATCTAGTTCCTCCTATTCTAGTTTATGCTAATGTTTTTATAAATATTATGAAAAGGACAGAAAACAGATTTCAACCAAGCTACTCCTAGCGGTTTCAAATCTGACACTTCATATGAAAGAGCCCCCACCCCCATGAAGCAACCCACTCTTTCAGTGACTCTATGTCCCATTACCTGCAGTTTGTAGCTTGAAAATACTGTCTCACATTGACATAGTGTACTATTGTCTTCATAACTCCAAATATGTTCATCTTAGTTTCAGGAGAGGCAAAGTAGGTGTTCCTGTCAGAACGAAAAAGTACAGTTATTTTATGGCAACCGTTTATACAATGAGAAAGCAACAGCAAAATGACTTCATGTGTGAATCAATGAATGATAGAAAAATGATATATATTTTAAGGTTAGCATGTATGTATATTAATGTAAGTTAAGTAATTCATTAAGTACTGAATGTGTTCATATATGTGTGTAAGAATTACTAAACAAGGGAGATAACAGACAAGACAAAAACTGTGTATGATAATAATTGAAATAAAAATGATTAAATAATCCATGAGTGAGACACACATTCTGTAGTGAAAACCCTAGATAACTATAAAATGGTGTTGAGAACCCAACATGGCCATGTCAATGCAAGGCAACAGTAAGATGCAAAGAAATTAAACTGGTCATGAAATTCAAACACAGGAGAAAATTTGTCATTTTGCATTCCATATGCATTATTAAATCATTTAGAGTGAGGAAGAGATATGCTTTCATTGCACATATCATCTACATAATAATATGAAAACATAATGTTTTCCAAAGTGTTGTACAAAGTTCTCTGTTAACAAAAAGTAAAAGTATATTTATTTCCATGATATACCATGACGGCCTATGCTAGAGAGCTATTCAAGTATAATAGTCTCCCTTGAGTCTGTCATTTTGCCTGAACACACCCCAAAAGAGATGCACACTTTGTTTTGCATTAATTTTACAACATCCATTCACCACCATTGTTTTGATGCCATGCATCAAAGTCAACACTGAATTTTGTGTCAATTTCCTCCTTAAAAAGGAAGATAGAAAGTTACAAACTTAAGGATTACACTCTGTAATCATTTTGAATGAATGTTATTAAATTATTCACATGTTTCCATTTACCTCTGTATTTTTCTATTAATTGTTGATATGTGATCCGAACCATTCCAGTGGCCCAAGTGGTTAGAGCATCCATCACAGATATGGGAGGTTGCAGGTTCACACCAACCAAATCGTACCAGATATAAAAATGGTACTAGCACCTGCCTTACTTGGCTTGGCACTCAGCAATGATAAGTTAGCATTGGTGTTAGGATACTTTGACTGGGTGAGACATGATGCCACATGTTTGTGGAATGATGCCCCAATTATGGTTACCACAGAAATTACTCTGAACAGTTTGGTGTTCTTTTCTCTTTATGTCGCACTGTTTCTAGAGGCTGTGTATAAGCTTCTTAATTTGGTTTGTATACAGCAAAGACCTACATCCAATAAATGGAACGATTTGGCTTGTTCAGTGAAAACTCCTTTTCCATCTTAAATAATATAGGTTACATTATAAATTTAGAGAAAAGTAAACCACACCTTTTAATATTGGAGCCCTATTAATAAAACCAAGTATCTATCCCTGAAGGCATCAATCACGTGACACATCTAAGGTTGCGATAAAATTATCAGGGAGTTTTGGAAAGGTTTTCTGATAACATTAATACTTACGAGACACAACATCCATGAAATATGGAACCAGGTGCATATGTCTGTCTTTTCCTTCTAAAATTTTGTCTGCAATTAATAGAACAACTAGTGTATCCATAATCATAGATACTCTGGTTGACCATGACAGGTTGGCCAGTGTTTAAGTCACTAAAATTTCCTTCAAATAACTTCTGTTCCTCTGTAGTTCTGAAATAGCCGGGGAACTTTGCTAAGACCTTGTCTTTAAGTGGTTCTGTGGGACGATGATAGCTATAAAAATAAAGAATTTAAATAAAAATGCATGGCTGGGACATCATTAAAATTTGCAATTAATAATTAAATCAGTATTAAAACAAAATATGAATCACAGACTATGATTATAGAGGGATGGATTGAATACGTATGCAACACACCAGTATTCTAAAGTTTGATTCTGAAACCAGCAACCACAAGAATGTATTGCTACCTGTCTTATATCCGATTTCCTATAAAATATTGGCCACGTGATCCCTATATAATATAGGCCACTCGATGCCACAAGATGAAAGAATTTTTTATCCAGGATTTAAAGCCAAAAGGTTGTCAGCCAGCGAATTATTACTTTACACAATTGGACGAAAATATGAAACATTTAGGACATTTGAATGCGTATATGTTGCAATGCAACAATTATCACGGTATAGATGAATCAGATCTGAATGTGCTGAGAAGATATGATTATATGTTAACTTGTACCACCTCATCAGTGATAGCATTGGACACTGGTGTACAAGGATCAAAATTAAGTAGAAATAGATCGATATTCGGTGATAAGTCACTTAATGTAAAAGTAGTATCTTTGGTATAGAAAAATGAAACTAAAGTTAAAGTTGTCTTAGCTGTGAAATATGTGACACGGAACATTAGTGTCAAAATAACATCTATTATGACTCAAAGGTCTTAAAATAAGTAATATAAAAATGTGAGAAGCATTAAGCTTTGTAAAATCCAACAAATAATTTTTTTTGATATAATACAAAGTGACAATGTAAAATAATATGAAATTTAATTGTATGAATTGAATACAAAATAATCCTAGAATTACAGACATAAGTTCTAATGATTAACGTTATAAATAAACTTCAGTGGAAATCCAAGTTAAATCGAGTGCTGGAAGTGTTGATGAAGCCTGTGCAGTGCTAATGTGCCAACAGGTTTATGTTCGATCACAGTAATGAAATCCAAGAATATATCTTTATTTGAAATGTCACTATAAATTCAAGTTTTTACTTAAATGAATGTTATTTTTTATCAGTACTTTGTATTTCTGGTGAATGAATAATTTAACAAAATAAAACTCCAACCCGAATGAACTGCTGGACACAAACGTAATATAGTTGATTCTGTTCAGATCTTAAACCATAAAAGAATAATTTCTAGAACAAACACGATTATAGTGTCCTCTACTTTGACCTCATGTCACAATAAGCATTTTCTAAAACAAAAAAACGAATTGCCTAATTGAAAATAACCTTCTCGAATGATCATAATGTTTACAAGATATAAAAAATTAGTATTAGTTATAAATAGAAGCCTGTTATTAAAAATATAATATAAAATGTAGTAAACAACAGGTAGATCCAGCATTTCATGGGGAAGATCCAATGCACTAGACTCAGATTGCGATAACCATGTTGTTTACGAAACTAAAATCAATGATTCAAGTCAAGTAGAAAATGAACTCGATTTTGGGCAAGGTCAAGTCCAAAATACAATTTAGCATGAGATATAAACAAATTAAAAAAGTAACAAACAATGCAAATTAAATATTCAATACACCTCCTCCATAAGAAAGAAATATTTATACAATAAAGCTTTCTTTTAGCTATTAATTAAGTGTAGGTGATAAGAAAATTTCTTCAGAGGTATCTTATGAATAATACAAAGTATGCATGAAATAATATAATATTTCTATATGCTTTAAAGTGTATCCGTTATTATATCGTATTTTTCCTTGATGTGCTTGATGACAATATTGTATTCCTGCAACTTCAATTTCCACGTTAATAACCTTTGATTTTTGTTTTCATCTTGCCAATACACGTTTTGAGGGTTGTGATCACTAAACATTATAAATGAAGAAGGAGCGGAACTAATATAGACTTCACAGAGTGCTACAAAGTCAATATCAAAGCCTAACATTCCTTCTCGATTTGTAGAATATTTTTTCTGGGGCTTGTTTAATTTCTTAGAAGAATAGCACACTAATTGATCTAAACCATTTTTGTCTTTTTGAATCAATACTGTATCGACCCCAACATCACTTGCATTAACATACAGTTTAAATGATTGACAAAAATTTGGAACTGAAGAAAAAACTAGTGCACTCCTAAAAAAGGCCTTTAACTTACCAAAGCCACCTAGTGAGTCGATGAAACAATTTCCGAAATGTAATGCAAGCACTTCAAAACTCACTTTTGGATATATTAATTTTCAAATTTGCGTCAGTAAGTTAGTGAAACAATTTCCGAAATGTCTTTAAGTGATCGTCCCAGGTGTTATAGATCATGACATCCTGGAAGTTAGTATCGCAATTATCTAGACCAGGTGTAATCATGTCTAATACACGTTGAATAGTACAAGGTGAACATCACAAGCGGCATCACTTTATAATGATAAAAGTTCATCTGGAATCACCAATACCGAAATTTCCTTTGCCCTTTCCATGAGTGGAATTTGCCAGAATCCTTCCAAATGGCAAATTTGGTGACATATTTTGCATTTCCAATTTGATCAATGTAATCATCGATTTTTGGCAATGAAAATGAATCTGTCTTTATCACACTGTTCACCTTTTTAAAGTCAGTGCCGATGCAGAAAATATTATCTGTTTTCGGTACAAGAATACTTGGTGAACTAAAACCACTTATACTTGCTTTTGTGAAATCATTCTCCAGCAAACAATGCATTTCTTTATTCAAGCGTTCCTCTTTGAGAAGGTTCATTCTGTCCGGATGTTATTTCACAGGTGTGATATCTACAATGTCAGCGTCATGGTAGATTTCATTCATTTGTGTAGGAGCATCTGGAAACAAGTGCTTATATTCAAGTAAAAAACGTTTTAATACAGTTTTGCCTGTTCCTGAAGATGTGATAATTTCTCGTCCAGACCATTCATAATTTCTGAGTTCCAAAGATTAGTTTAACTTAGGTCACTTGGTTGCTACAACGTCAATACATTCCGACTCGCTTAAAGCTTCACTGTGTGAGACAGGTACAACTAAACTGACTGGACAAGGTAAAGTCCAACATACAACGTACTATAGCATATAATGAAATAAAAAATAACGAAATTATATATATATATATATATATATATATATATATATATATATATATATATATATATATATATATATATATATAACACATTGTGTCACTATTTTAAGAAGTGTATCTAGAAAGTAAATATAAACAGAAAGATACTATTAAGATCACCTGTCTCCAATAATTGCCTTGATTTAAATACACAAGAATTTTAGACCATTTAGTTTATAACATTGTACAAAAACAAGCCATCCTTAAGCAGCCTCATGGTTTTCATGACAAGTATTGGAGACCACTTATTATAACACAGTCTTAAAATGCTCCATCAATTAACCACCCGTTTTCAGAGGACACGTATTGGAGACCACATGATTTATAACAATGATAAAAACCCTCCATCAAGCAACCACCTGATTTCAGAGGACTCATACTTGAGACCACTTAGTTTATATTACTGCATTTAAAACAACTTCCATCAAGCAGCCACCCGTCTTCAAAGGACACGTATTTGAGACCACTTAATTTATATCTGTAAAAATAAAAACTCCATCAAGCGTCCTCATTTCCTCGGAAGCTATTGTTATCACTTCTCTTAAAGCATCATTTGCCGTATATTGACGTTTTCATGCTAAACTAAAACCTGTCTTAACAGTCCAGTATTGTGAGAGACCATGCATGAACTAGTGTTATACAGAGAAATTACCTCTAATAAAAGAAGGACTGTCTTGAGAAAGCACATTTTGTATGCAGAATAAGTGATCTCCCAAGACTTGTTATACCACAGCAAGAGATTTTATTTTGCTGTATTTGTCAGGATTCTTTAATGATTCTCATACATAATCTTTAGAAAATGTAGCTAAAAGCTAAGTTCTCGTTGTTTATCTGAAGACATATCTTAACATAACGTATACGTGCATGTACATCGAACATCCTGATCGTTAGAAGGATCTTTATTTTGGCAAATCCAAACTTAATTTAGAAAGAACAGAAACGTTGCCTGACAGCGTCAACTTTTAAATAAGACACCAATATTATAATTTCAGGCTAATTCCAGGCAAAAGTTATATAGAACAAATGCTACCTTCACTAATGATAATATATGAATCACGATTTCAGGGTTATTATTATCATTTCAATGAGAATTAAATAGCAAGGCAAGCAGTAGAAATTAGAAAATAGTCTTTATTTGACAAAGGTTTCTTCCATTTATTTTTCCAATTATGTTTTGAAAGTCCCGAGTTGCAATTTTAAACAATGACTAAATTGCTTGAAATATGCCAATATGATGAAAAACGTGATAATATATTGTTATTCATTATTATTATTATTATTATTATTATTATTATTATTATTATTATTATTATTATTATTATTATTATTATTATTTTGCTCTTACATAAATCTCACATCTATTTCATTGATAATACATGCATTATTATTTATCATATTTCATTTACAATGACATTATTAGTCCTTTAAAGACCAATATTTTGAATATTACTTATCTATTGCTGACTTGTTTTGCATCTTCTCCTGAAAGGGTTTGTATTTAAGCATAATATTCTCGTGTATTTCATATGTCAAACATCAAAGTGTCTTGTACTTATGTTGCATCATACTTCATATATATATATATATATATATATATATATATATATATATATATATATATATATATATATATATACATATATATATATATATATATATATATATATAATCGTATTGATTAAAAGTTGATACATGGTATAGATCTGTTTAACTGTATGTATCAGACGACCACCAATTTCTTTAACAAACTTAAAATCTACATATATATGTTGCATATACTTGCCAAAGACCAATTGGCTAAATGCATAAAGGGTCATTCATTCTGATACGTAAATGGTTATTAAGAGGAGGGAAAATAATTAATTTCGAGCACTAAGATTGTAATTACTGTGCCGTGACTTTTCTCGATTGAATCTTTGTTGGTGGGTAAAGCTGTATAAGCAGATAAGTAAATGGTGTATAGGAATAATTTAACGAAATCCTGTTGACGTTATATTGTGTCGTGACACTTGCTTTCCTTTATAGAATGTACGTTTGCCACTCCTGACCCTTCATTGTTGGCCTTAGGTGCTGTAGACCGTACTGACTATTAACCGATTTTTTTTTTTTTTTTTTTTTTTGCCCAGTATTTATTCCTCTTGAACAGGAATCAACCCACTTCAAATTAGAGGCTACAGGCAGTACACACCTGCGATGACTTTACTAATTACACAGTAGAACAAAATAAACAACCAAAAACCCTACTACATAAAGTAAAGTCGGGAAATACCCATTGAGTTATATTTACAATATTTAATGGTTACTTTATCTTGCTTATCGAACCTGACCGTCTTAATTTGCTGACATAAAGTAGACGGTGTTTATAAATACTCTCTCTCTCTCTCTCTCTCTCTCTCTCTCTCTCTCTCTCTCTCTCTCTCTCTCTCTCTCTCTCTCTCTCTCTCTCTCTCTCTCTCTCTCTCTCAAAACGATGTCAAACAAACGTTTATTGAATATATTGGTTTCCCAATATATTTTAATTTTGCTCACCTAACGGTACGTTTTTGTGATGTAAACAAAAAGACGGGTTAATCAAACATTAAATATTTATTAGTCATTGATGGGGCAGGGAAATTAGGTACGCATTACTGCAAATGATAAACACTTAATCTTTCACCTAGCAATCAGATTATGGCCAACTAAATATTTTTAATCAAGAGTACACAATTCTAACGGCAAATACGCACACAAAAGCCAATATATTTGGAAAACTTACACAAGCTCTCTCCATAGGAAGACCGCTAACGTCCCGACCGTCGTAAGAAAGAAAAATATCGTCAGGCCAAGCTGCAAGTAAGGATTATAGGATTATAACGGTTTATGTTTATGCATTATGACAGTACACACACACACACACACACACACACACACATATATATATATATATATATATATATATATATATATATATATATATATATATATATATATATATATATATATATATTGCTTTGAAAATAAAATAACAAAGAAAGAAGTTATATCCCAATAAATAGTGCATGCTTGTACATATCAATTTTTATTTTCAGTTTCAAATCGAATGGATTGTTGCAATTTAAATTATATATATATATATATATATATATATATATATATATATATATATATATATATATATATATATATATATATATATATATATATATATATGATTTCAAAATTATTGACCTTACATGAATATGTTCCCAATCATACCCGTAAATAATAATATAGTATTCATAAATATCATACACTATTATTCAGCAAAATGTCTTTTCTTCCGATCTGATATTGCTCCAGTTTTAGTAAGATTAATTACATTAAATAACATTTTTTTCAACATACTATTAACAAATATTTCCTTCAAACTGACTTAGTTTGTCATTTATCTTATTGAGGAAAAAAATATATTTTTTCTTAATGAGTTGACACTATGCCTCGAAAATACATAACACTTACCTGGATTACATTTTTTTTTTTAGCGTTATCGGTGGCCCATTAGTCAGAATAGTACATTATTAATTATAATGAATATTTAACTCGTTTCTTTCTTTCCATTGGTTCTAATTAGCGTCTAAGCTAAATGTGTGTTATTTAAAGTCTTGTATACACCAACACACATCAATGCTTCATATGCAGTGAGGGACTGATAATAGGAACGTGTTTCCGTAGTACAGAACCGATTCAACATCGCTCTCGTGCGCGCGTGTGTCATTGTGCGTTAAACTAAGAAAAGATACACATTATTATCGAACCATCCATACCCAAATGAAACAATCCCACACAGACAGCGATCTACTTGATTCATACACTGTATCCACTGATACTTTACTTTTGATGATAAAATCACCCTTTCTTTCGTAGTTTATTGTGATTAAATATTAGCAAATGAACTCCATGATTGAGCATTGCTGTGCAACGTGTGACCTGGACTGAAGATCAGAGTGTCGAGCGAACTTGTCACAAAATGATTTGTCTTTGCTTTATTATGATTCATCCAAAATATGCACAAAACCTATGAAGAAATTTCGGAAACATAAGCAAATAAAAAACAGATCTTTGAATCAAAACCCTATTAAAATGTTTCTAAACTTAATCTGGCTCAAAGGTAAAAGGTGAGGTCAAGAATGCCACAGAATGAATTATATTGGACCCAAGATATCTCCTCTAAAGTATGAACAAAATCCATCAAGGGATTCAGTAATATAAGCAAGGAAAACAATTTGCCAGAAAACGAAATCAAGTTTTCTGTGACTATGACTTTGACCAAAAGAAAATAAGGAGCTTGCCGCGGAATGGTGTATCTTAGCTTCCCAAGGAAAATTCAAAAAAATGAAAGCAACGTAGTAGGGGTTTAGGAAATACAAGCAAATTAAACAACACTAATCGATATCTTCGTGTATATTTTTTTATACCCGTGACCATGACCGAAAAAACAAATACAGAAGAAAGTATTTCGCAGAATGATTTGTCTTAAATTGTTTATGATTCATAACATGTATTTCTTTCTTTCTCACTAATGGAAATTTAACAATAAATATGCATCAGAAAGAACGCACTAGTATCGTTATGGGGCTTTTGTGCATTACACTGAAATATATTGATTTGTGATGGGTTACATAAAGTCTAAAATCTTTCGGTTGCTATGGATATTCAATTTGTATGCTAATTTTTGTACATAATTACAAGTCAGTATAAACTAGATGTCTATATAGCTAATTTATTTCCATGACTGCTCGTTAAAAACAGGCATTTTACACAGTAACTGAGTTTTTGAACATTCCAGACACAGACGTGTTTCCAATTAGACTGGAACGATTCACACCTAGGTCAAGTTAAATGTGTATAAATACGATTTGGATTAACTAAAAATTCATTCTTCTTGTAGGTCAGTGTGGGAATTCTTCTTTATTAGAATCTACAGTTGTGTCAAATATAATAAGAGAGGAATTATTTATTGCAAACTATGGGCTCAATGACTTTGGATTAATAGATTTTTTGGAATTATTGTGAACTCATTCAAAGACGTTATGGATTGCATCATTGTAGAACATCAGAACATTCGAGACTAATAGGATATTTAGGATTGTCTTGGATACAATTTTCAATATTATAGGTGTCTTTATACATTTTTGTTGGTATTATAGAGAAATAAATTGCTTATTGATTTTACTTAAAATCTTTGTTTCACTTTCTGTCTGTTACTATCAATTCTTCATGTTTCAGTCCACTCACAACAGACACACAAAGGCAGAACATGTCATTATATCACCTGTATAGGTAACTCTTGTGCATTTGAGACATGGGCATCTAGCATTTGGGTTGACCGTCTGTGTTTGGGGTTTCTGTTGGAATAGCTTAAGCTAACTTTGGTTTCCCTTTTTATATACTTGTAATTCAGTAACCCGCTATCCGTAATTTTCAAACATAATATTATCACAAACTTTTGTTTTAAATAACTATATTCCATAATCTATTTTGCCATTTCAATTTATCTTTGGAATGTAAATTTGAAATGTGTCTCTTCTCTTAGTGCCGCTCCTGCCAAATGAAGACACTTGTTGGTTAAGTTTTTATTGTTTGTTAAGGCATGGTCTTTGGTATGCATGGATCATGCCAATTTCTACAGAAATCCAAATATCAGCTGAATACATTATATTTTAAACGCTAGCCTTTGTGTTTTCCTTTCAGTCAGTAATTGATGTGATTTGTAAAACAGGAATGAACTGTTAATGCAGAGGTGTTACTTAACAATAACATATAAAATGTCATTGCGCACAAGAAAGATTATAATCATGTCGTACTTGAACAATTACTGCAATCTCCATGTTCTCTCTCTCTCTCTCTCTCTCTCTCTCTCTCTCTCTCTCTCTCTCTCTCTCTCTCTCTCTCTCTCTCTCTCTCTCTCTCTCTCTCTCTCTCTCACACACACACACACACACACACACACTCAGACACACACACACACATAACGGATGTGTTTTTGAGAGATTTTAGTTATTTCTTATTGTAATAAGCTTCATGATGTTAATTTTCTGGAATGATGTTGTCGACAACAACTCAATGTGGTAAAACCATCAATAGGCGATTGCCTCCCCTACCCCACATAATCATCCATAAGGATGATGTGGTCACTGCACGGCCATACTTTCAAAACCCATTACTACCTACAAAGGGCGGAGATCTTTCCGATTGCGTTACTTGCAACGAACCATTTACCGTAAAGCACTTTCCAATACATTGTTTTGATTTCCAACCGACACGGAATCGTTATTACAATGTTCATCATATGATGGAGGTTTTTTAATAAGGTCAACGTGTCCTGCATTTTAAATGTTTTGAAATAAGTAAACATTCTTTTCTAAAATATATCTTTTGTGATATTTGTAAGTATGTTTTGCTCAACTTATGTAATGCAATTCATCTAGAATAACTTTATTTATTGAATTATTCATTTGTACACATCATTTACATACCTCGTCAATCAGAACCTTCGTGTATTACCATCATCATCTATTCAATTTGTTTTTAGACAGCTCCGGTGGCCTAGTGGTTAGAGCGTCCGCCAGCGATGCGGGAGGTCAAGTGTTCGATCTCCCGCAGAGTCAACCCAAAGACTTACAAACATGGTACTAACACCTGCCTCTCTTGGCTCTCAGCAATAAGAGGCTAGTGTTAGGACTGGTCGGTCTAGTGTTAGAATAATGTGGCTGGCTGGGACATCATGCTACATGTGTGTGGCATGATTCTCCAATGCTAGACATCAAAATAAACTGCCACACAGCATACATCGTAGCGATATGACGGAAAAAATTTTAAAGCTACGTTAAAAATCAAAATCACACATACTTGTTATGTTTTTTATTGTTTGGTCGTATTATCACTGGTTGATAGTGAACCGTTTATGAATTGTACATAATCTAGCACATGAACGTTTCTCTGGAGCTAAATAGCCTTATCTTTCTAATGAACCACAATCAATAATCTTTTTTAGGAGTGTAAGTTACGTGTAACATCATCCATCTTAATCATGCTTCGTCGAACTCGACTAAGAAAGAAAGCATCCATCATCAATAAACATTGGTTTCGTAGTTGTTGTTATTACTCATTCATAATTTTGATTTAATACTTATTACTGAAATACATCTGTTAGCAAAACAAACAAAACAAAGTGTATGACGATGTAATTATATACAAGCAGTCTGATCTCACTGACAGGACCGGTCATGTTTGTCGAACAGTTTTTTGTCCTGGTGATGTGATGTGATGTGATTATGATTTTTAACGTAGCTTTTAGTTATTTTATTGCCTAATCTCAGTCTAGCTACATCAGCAAAAGAAATGAAGATCTTGCTCAGGATGAAGCGGTTATCCTACTGGACTTTGCTGAAAACTACAGCTCCAACGTCCACGTTCTTTTACAAGGCCATCATGGGACACCTCGCACTCATGTGTAATATACAAAAAAGGTGAGCAAAGATACTGGAATCTTTGAATTATTTAGAATTGCCCAGAATACTAGCACCATGGCAAAAACTCTGGTAGTACATCGAAGATCCTTGTTTCTCGAGTTAGCTTGAAGCAACTCTGAAGTAAAATCGAAGATGAGGATCTCTGCATATTGTAACTTTACCAGGTTCACTTTAGCACTAAAACACACAAACAGTAATTGCCTGCGTTACACGCCATTAAGTTGCAGCATGGAAAGTGTTGCATATGTTTAGGAAAAGTATATTGAAAATATTGAGTGTTCTGGTGTACACTGTAATCTCTTCGTGATCTTTATAACTGATCCCGTGTGGATCTCCACGCCACCTGTATCACGAAGACGTCATTCATTGCTGGGTACCATTCCATGATGTCGTCTGCTTGATTAGTGTTACTGAGCTTGGACAAGCAAACGCCGCACGAGAGAAACTGTCTCTTGCCCACATCAATAATTTAGTTACATTAGTAATGTTCAAATATATAAATTTCTGCAAAAGTTTATGTTTGGTATTAATGTTTTAGTGTGGTAGAGGCTGGAAGCAGGGATTACAAACACAAGATGGTTTAAGCACTAGCACACAGTTCAAATCTGGTACAAATACAGCTGAGGTATGTATCTTGATCACATTAAAAGAACATCCATTATGCTAGAAAATTACCCCCATGGTCAAACCACCTCTGTTATGAAGGCATAATTTTCGTATTTCATGATTTGTCTCAAGTTTGAGCCCCAGACAAATATTAACAATGAATTTGATCCAGATGATATTAATGTGGTACAGCTCCATATAGGTATAATTTTCAAATAAATCATATTTAGTGTTTATGACGGCTAACCAGATAGTAAGTAGTTCTACCGTACAATCTGAAGGAAAAAAAAGTAATTAATGAACAAAAGAATTATTGTAGGTTTGTATACCTAAACAAATATATCTGAGCTATTGACAAACAGGGCTCCAATTCCAATTTCCTGAGTCACAAATACTTACTATAGCGCATGTCAGGCTAAACGGTACAAGTATTTAAAAACCCTTCGTTATTAGCAGGTGCATATTGTACGTGAAAAATTATGCAACACTCTCCGTAACTTCGCTAGTAATTTAATTATTTTGCTGAAATGATGCATGCATCTATCATTTACACAGATGTACACCTGGAAAAATTTCCATGGAAATCGGAGATGGTCTATCCGGAATCTCGGGGGAGATTTGTCACTGAACGACTATTATGGCCCTCTTTTCTACTATGTCGAAGACCCATCACTAAATTCCATTCACAGTCGGAATATCAAATAATCTCATACTGCCTTTTGTCCATATACCATTGTTACCACGGGATGTGACCCTAGGATGTGCAATAGTGTAACGGAGTACGACGTTTTGATGTTGTTGTTGTTGTTGTTGTTATTATTATTATTATTATTATTATTATTATTATTATTATTATTATTATTATTATTATTATTATTATTATCATGACGATGATGATGATGATGATGATGATGATGATGATGATGATGATGATGATGATGATGTTGTCCATTTTAATCCAAATTAATGATATCATCAGATGTGTACTCCTTCCCTTGTACCACTCCTGTTCTTTAATTATGTCCTTGGATGGGTTATTTGGATCAAAAAGTGCGATACTTTTTTTACTACACGTGTATCATCTAATTTACATGGTACTAACAGCTGCCTCGCTTGACGCTCAGCATTAAGAGGTTAGTGTTAAGACTGGTCAACCTGGTGTTAGGATAATGTGACTGGGAGGGACATCATGCTACATGTCTGCGGCATGATGTCCCAGTGCTAAACATCACTATAAACTGCCACACTGCATATATCGAAGCGATATGACTGAAAAATTGTTAAAGCTACGTTAAAATCATAAACACCACCACATCTAATTTACACCCTACAATGACAACCATAGAAATATCGTGTACTTCCTTTAACTCCTGTGGCATTTTGCTCGTCTACCGTGGTTAGTCCAAAGGGTCATGGGCTGTAATATCCTCTATCGACAGTTGGTCTCAGTTCCTTAAAATACAACTTTTTGCGAAATCAATCAATCAATCAATCAATCCATCCATCAATCAATCAATCAATCAATCAACGAATCAATTCAAATAATACTATGAGGATGATAACAAAGGAACGTTGATGAGGTCAATAGCAATGCCTATGGTGATGGCGATAACAAGATAATAATAAATATTTACTATATGCAATACAGACCAGAAGTCTTGTGGTACAGCTTCCTTTCTTCTGTGTCGATGAGTCGTTTTGTTTCCTCCTATAATTTGTAGCACCATCAACTAAAGCTCGTGCTGTGTCACCCTCCATACTGGTCTGATCTTTGTCCTCTGAAATTTTGCTCTGAAAATAAATAAAAATGAGATATACTACTTGGAAATGCCAAACTCCCTTTATAGTGCTTCTTTTAACCTGCACTTTGCATATAGTTGTATAGTTTCTTAAAATACAAATATATCCAATGATATGCACCATAAGTAATTGTGAACTAGTTTAACCGGTACATGTCAATCTCTGATTCAATTCCAGATCTACAACTTGAAGATCTGACAGGAAAAAAGTTTGTCACGTCACGTCACGTTACGTTACTTTACGTTACGTTACGTTAGTTATGTTATGTTATGTTATGTTATGTTATGTTATGTTATGTTATGTTATGTTATGTTATGTTACACTACACTACATATGCATTACATTACATTACATTACATTATATTATATTATATTATATTATATTATATTATATTATATTATATTATATTATATTATATTATATTATATTATATTATATTATATTATATTATATTATATTTATTTCTATGTCATGTCAGGTAGTTTGCATTTCTGGTAGAGAAAGAGAGAGAAATGTATAATTATTTTTTTTTTTAAATTTGAAAGTTGTTTTTCACTTTCAACAGCTATAATTTGACTGACGAACAAAGGATTCCATAGAACAGGACCTCGTATTACTTGTTAAGAATAAAGTAAAGGTCTAAACAAGAACGGAAGAACCTTTTTGTAATAAATCACATCTGTGTTGAAAATGTTAAAAAAAAATCTTTTCATGCATTTTAATGTTTTACACCGAGCAAAACAGTCTGAACATTGAGAGTATAGTAGAAATTTTCATAACTTTTAGTTTATGTTGCTTTCATATATCGTGCCCCCGCCTTATCATTTTTCTTAACCCGTCAGCAATGTAATCTAGCCTATGAAACTGAATTTTTAGAATTAGAATTTAATATAACCCTTCATTTGGGTTGGTACTATTCATATATATGCATATATGCAGATGTGGGCATGTGATGGTATAAAACATTCTATTTTTTATACTCCAAAGCAAACGCAGTCAATAGGTCACAATCCATTACATTTCCATTGTCCCTTTCTACTGGGTTAAAAAAAACAACATCAAACTTACGTCGTTTCTTCAAACAATTTGCTGACCTACCGCACTTTATATTCATCCTGCGTCGTGTTTATCAACCCTTCCTAGTCAACATCCTGTTGATTCGGATCAGTGCTTCAATAAACGGTTATTATACTGACTGTTTTACTGTTGGAACCAAAACAAAGACCACACGATTTAATAAAATACTCCTGACGAGTCTTAACTGGTACGAAGTTTTCTATCGCATAACATCTTCAGTTATTGTAAGTGAAATGCTGAGCAAAGTAAAAATGGATGAAAAAATACAACACGCACATGGATCACTATGCTCAGTGCTCATGCGATCACTACACATTCTGACTCGAAAAGTCAAATCCACAAATTTTGAACTACCAGTCCGTGTATATCGTCTACAGATCTATACATCACAATGGCAACTGGTAGTTGTTATTGTTGTAATAGGGTTTAACGCCATTTTCAGCACAAGATAGGTCATACACAGCGGCCAGTATTAATGGAGGAAGAAGAACCCGGGAAGAACCACCGACCCAGGAGAAGTTACTGGCAGGCTTCCTCACTTACCCACGTTAGCCAAGTCTGGACTCAAACTCACGCAGACAGAGGTGAGATGGCAGTGATCCGTAATGGTCAGTGCTTTAGACCACTCGGTCACTCGGGGCCCCCACAACTGGTAGCTCATGATCTCAAGTTGAATTACATATTGGATTATTAGGGATGTTTAGCAGTGTCCCTCGTGTAACGTCACGAATCACTGCTCATATCTAAAAATAGAATGTTGCTGCAATTTCGGACCAACAGATAAAAATATGGCGGACCAGCATCATTATTTAAATTAAAATATATACCATATACTAAAGCATACATCCAATTGTTTCGAGCAACGTTAAACATTAATAAACCATCCATTCAATATTGTCTTGCAAAGTTAAACACCAATACACCATCCATTCAGTATTGTAGGGCAACGTTAAACTTTAATAAACCATCCATCCAATATAGTCGGGCAACGTTAAACACCAATACACCATCCATCCAATATTGTCGGACAACGTTAAACATTAATAAACCATCCATCCAATATTGTCGGGCAAAGTTAAACATTGATACACCATCCATCCAATATTGTCGAGCCACGTTAAACATTAATAAACCATCCATCCAATATTGTCGGGCAACGTTAGACATCAACATCCATGATCCATTCAATATTATCAGACAACGTTAAACACCAAAAAAATAATCCATCCAATATTGTCGGGCAACGTTAAACACCAGTACACCATCCATCCAATATTTTCGGTCAACGTTAAACATTAATAAGCTATCCATCCAATATTGTCGGGCAACGTTAAACACCAATAACCATCCATCTAATATTGTCGGGCAACCCTAAACATTAGTAAACCATCCATCCAATAATTGTCGTGCAACGTTAAACACCAATACACCATCCATCCAATATTATCGGGCAACGTTAAACATTAATAAAACATCCATCTAATATTGTCGGGCAACGTTAAACTTTAATAAACCATTCATTCAATAATGTCGGACAATGTTAAACATTAATAAACCATCCACCTAATATTGTCGAGAAAAGTGAAACAATAATTAACCATCCATCCAATATTGTCAGGCAACGATAAACACCAATGCACCATCCATCCAATATTGTCGAGCCACGTTAAACATTAATAAACCATCTAAACACATGTCCAATATTATTGTGCAAGAAAAAAAAAACTCTGGCTTGACTAGATTAAGAAAAACAAATAACCAACAATATTTCTACTCTAGTGAACATTTTATCAAATCAAACAAACATCCGTCCAATATTATCCGGGAAGAAGACAGTCTACCCTCGCTAGATTAAAGACATAGCACAATCTTTCTATCAACAAAATCTTAACCAGTATTCTCACCACTTCCCTTTCCGGGCTTCCATAAATTAACTCTCAAGTGCTGTACCAACGATGGCCTGATAAGCAGATTTCTATTCGTTGTCTTCCTTTGTACTTACCGCTTTCTGCACATCCTGCAGTTCTCCCATGTCAAAATGTAAATGTTACAAAGAATACCAGGTTAAGTTATTTCTCTGGAAGGACTAATCACAATGAAGAGGCCTTGGACACTATCTCATTCCCTTTAAGATCGTGGCTATAAATGTCTCCTCAACAATGAAAACTCTTCTTTCTTTTGCGTCATACAATCTAGTTCGTACATGAATGGCACATCGCTTGAGTAAACACATAGAAAAACATCAATAATGTTCGTCGTTCCGAAGGGGAACCACTCCTTTGAGATATGGTGTTGCGAGGCATACCAGTTGAGTCTATTGCATATATGATTGACATCAATATCCACTTGCACAACAATGATCCGAGTTTGTTAATGAATATCAATCTATTTCACATTCAATCTTATCATAGAATCTTTGTATTATTTTTTGAGATATCATGTTTAATATCTTAATGTGACCCTGTAGTAAAAAAAAATAAATATTTTTTACAAAGTACTATTCAAACTGTCCATGATATGCTTTTCAGCTGTAATATATGCTTTAAAATAAGGTCACAAGCAGACGAAGTTCTGCCCATTTTACCGGGACGATGGACAATGTGGCAATTTCTCCTATATGAGACCAATAACATTAACTATTTTGAACATGGCTAACTGAAGCAAAATCAGCTTATAAATTGCAAATATACATACTAAAAGAAAGCCTGAATTTTTTTATATTTATGCATGTAATTTTTGAAATAGTATCTTGAGATTTAATGAATTTTTCCAACTTCCATACACCACATGAACTCGACAATTTATCTGCCAGCATACCACACATATGGCTGCGGATACGTCATTCGGGAACTATCTATACTTTAGCTGTTTATCTCTTTTGAAAACAATTTCAATAAAACATCTCTCTGTTTTCTTATCATGATCTTTCAAGTACTGAAATAAAAGACAAATGTCAATTGGTGACGTTTTCGAACAGGGAATATTATGATGGTTTCTACATCGGCTTTCAAGTCAGAGGTAGAGTACCTGATTCTAGTACATGACACTCAACATTACATTATGCCGGAGTTTCTGTTCCAATGTTGTGCAAAACCATCATTCAGAGTTTGGAAATGAATTGTGCTAACCTTCAATTTTAGTAATATGGCCGCTATAAGAACTATCTTCCTAATTAGAACAATAATACAGTCCGTATTGTAGAGCACAAGTGTGAAATTTTACATAAAAATGAAATGAATCAAATTGATTCTCTTTTTTCGCGCTTACAAACTGTTTTGGAATCTTAGTTACAACTGGTAAAAAGCGTATGGCATACTTTACCAAAGCTATTATGATCTACGTACATATTTAATTCAATACGAGAGACAGAGGAAGACAAGGAACTGGTCCCATAACACAACAAATGACTTGTTTTATATACTGCTCTAAAACTTGCGGATTAAAATTTCTTTACTTCTTGGAGAACACATTAATGTATATCCAAACAAATCCATCCCATCGGTGACAACACCGAACAGTTTTCTGTTACCACACAAATCACATGTAAACATCTCGAAGTCTACCCGTTTTTTGCACATCAGTTAGCAAGCTGAGACAACACGTGACTATTCTAGTTGTAGTCATGCTCTATTTATATAGTCTTCTTTACACAACTTTGGACTTTTCAACATTATTTACACGATCATTCGACATTCTGATTCACAGAACAAAAGACAAGTTTAAAGTAAAATTTACGACAATTTGTAAAGCAAAGCAATTCTCCTTCAAGTGTCGCCTAACTCCTCCAAGTGTCGGATAACATCAATAGTGACAATTTGCACATATCTATTCTGAGCTGACCAAAGATAAAATATATCCGATTTATTTACACTAGCACAATAAAATTAACGTCTGACTGTCGAAGGATGTATATACAGAAAATGAGATCAATCTGTTTGAAGCATATTGTTATTATTGTTTTCGTTTTAAAACTGATGCTGTCTTACGTTTTTGCCGATCTCCTCAACCTTCACACTATGTACAGCCATTTTGATGTTGTTGTTGTTGTTGTTGTTTTTAACGCTATTGTTCAGCAAAAGATGGGCTATAGATGACGGCCAGTAGAACTGATGGAGGAAGAACCGTAAAAAAAAAAACCCTTAGGAAAAACCACCGACCCTCATGTAGAGGAAGCGAAAAATGGGTGTAATAACAGCGATACAAAATAGATACTGATGCAGTACACTGCCGATTTACTTCGTGACAGGTAGGTGTGCTATGACCCTTTCTTATACTATTATTTTATTTCTTGTATTAAGGTGCAAACAGCCAAATATTGTCGAATACGCCGTTCTATTTACAGCAAACCGTATACTCGCATATAACAGAGAATGCACAAACACAGATCTGCCTTCGCATAATGCACCGTTCTATTTACAGCAAACCGTATACTCGCATATAACAGAGAATGCACAAACACAGATCTGCCTTCGCATAATGCACCGGCAGATCTGGATCTGTAGAATTTGTCAGTAAAACAAATACCATAGACCCTGACATGTAGGCGCATGATGCATGGCAGATCTGTATCTTGCTGTTTGCAGTTTTATTAGACGTTTTACAGAGTACATACGGTATTTAAGGGTACACCATTCTGTTATGATAAACCTAACTTTTGTATGAAACTGATAAAGGGGGTTATTCATGGAATTATCATTTATTTTAGGATTTAAAAAGTGCAATCTAATAATTCCACAAATATTTTATTCCCTTGGATTCCGGTACAAAAATGTCGGCCACTTATGACAGTAATTTTCGACTGCAAAATATTCTTGCACTGTCTGCTGATGAACACCATTTTCTATTTCGATTCGTCAATGATTTTCCTCGCAAGCTATTGCGAACTTAGTGTAATCCTTGTAAAGCATGTTTATACAAGTTATACATTCGCAAATAGATTTAATAGCTGATCTTATGCAGGTGCGTCATTCGTGTAACTAAAATAGCTAATGAACAAAATTATCTCTGAAATCCAGCTTCCAATTCATTGTTGCACTCCAAATAGTTGAAGAAAACACATTAGCGTTCTAACTATGCAATGCAGTTTTGTTTGCATCCGATGAATTTTCAGAATATTTAAAGATATGTAATCATGTGACAATACATTTGTACAATAAGTTCATTTGTAAGAAATAATTTGTCAATATTTAATTTTGTAATACCATTAGAATGCAAAAGCTATATTTTTTCAAATAATGCATTTTAAATATGTACCACAGAAATTATTTATTAACTCATATCGTTTACATGCATAAAATAATTACTTTTGAATGTAGCTAGGAAAAAAAACTTAGTTTAAAAAAAAATGTGTTCATAACAGATTTTCAACTTGATGCTTTTCAATTAATTTTCACTAAATTGTTTCCCATTTTCTTCAGTTTTCTACATTTGTAATGAAAAAATGCGCATTGGATATAACGTTCAAATGCATTAGGACCAAGGTAGTTTTGTTAGAAACTAACGTGGACACAAGCTGTACAATAAACAGGGCACATTACGTTACAAGTTTTTGGAAATAGAATGAAATTACTGGAATTTTTCAGTGCTGGTGACCTTTCTGAAACCAAGCAAATCGCTCCTATTCTGACATCCTGCTTAAAGGCCAAGAGGATACAATCAGTACGCTTTATTTCCAAGTTGGCATAAATACTGTCTTTTTTTTTTTTTTTGCATGTAGCTAAAACTGTTCAGTGAAAATAATACCTCCTCTGAAATTCCGAAATAATATTAATAATTTTCTAAGGCACAACAACAGGATACAATGAAGAATGAATGCCTCAATGAGTAAAACCGTATAAAGAGGGGAAAATGTACCTTGAATACCATTGTATTTTTATGAATTTATTTTTATGTTGCTAATATTAAACGTTAATAAAGTACACTCACTAAATTTGTATCTGTATTTCCGTTTGTTATTGTTCTTCCATTTTGAAATAAAATGGAGGATTTCTTGCAAGAAAACATAAAAGTCAAATATTAAGAACCGTTGCAATAATAAGAGATGCACGAATACGTCTCTACGGACTAATACGAATAGTTATGTTCATCGGAAATATTGATGACAAGTCCCACCCATTGAAAACCCAAAACATATGTGATGACGTAGAACGTAACTGAATGCCCAAGTGTACTAAGTAACATTTAAATCCCATGGTGCAAACGGATGCATACAATGTTGTTTAGTATACGAACATATAAAGATTCTTTCAACTGCAGGCATATAGTTCAATTACGAATTTCTACCCATTAATCATAAATGAAATATGAATATAATGGTAAAAATATTAATAGTCCCTGCTTTCTAAATGAAATTAAAATGGTACACAATTTAATCGTAATCCTTTCATTTTTTTTCGTTAACTTCTCCCTCTCGTGCGTAAGGGAAAAAAATAGAGAGTTAGAAAGAAAAAAAATGCGCTGGACGAAAACATTAAAACTGATTTTGCAACATGTAACCTACAAGATTATGGTTTGTCGTAACCGTATATTTACACTTTCCTTGTGATCTATTTAGAGTTTTCATAACATCAATGATACATAATTGTCCCAACAGCCTGTCGATACTGTAAGTTAAATTTGTTGTTTACGAGATAAACACATACTGTAACGTATTTAATGTGCTGATGTTGTTCTCTCTCTTTGGATGAGTGGGGTGACTAATATTGTGTGTTCCTGGACAAGATACCTCAGCAAAAAATGAACTTCATGTATTGCTGAGTCATAACCCCCACATTCAACACCACCAAAATGAGCAGCTCTTAAAATACATCATCACTTTACAATATCATAACGCTACCGCAAGGTCATGGGTCATCTAAATCTTAGCCTTCCCTCCCCCCTCTGCGCATTGATACACGAGAACAAAGTACATGAGGAAAAAGAACCTTATAATGAATGGCAGCTTTGATGCACTTCACTGAGACGTCATCGAAATTATCACGTGTTCTGGTGCAACCTTGTAATATACTTACCCTAGTGCTCCACAGCTGCATGGAAAGAATTCCTGACTTTTCCCGCCTACGTGTAGGACAAAATCTTAACATTCTACACCATCGCAGTCGTTCAGAAAGAAAAAAAAATTGCAGAAATGTAATCCAGAGCTGAGTGGTGCACTTATGTGCAGATGGCTTTCTCCAGGCGGCCTTTAACCAGCAAGTTTACAATGTTGAGACTATTTCTAATTCTACCGAATGCCGGTAATTAATTGCGATGTGTTAGATTGGATCTGATAAATATGTATCGTCGTCAAAATTTGACAGCCGTTAGCCTGAGGAAAAAAAGTTGAACAATGACTATGCTTTCAATCAATCGAATTGATTTTATCTCATCCATTAAGCGAGTAATAATATTATCAAGATTTTATCGTCATAAAGTTCACGAGGTAAATGTATGTATGTATGTATGTATGTATGTATGTATGTATGTATGTATGTATGTATGTATGTATGTATGTATGTATGTATGTATGTATGTATGTATGTATGTATGTATGTATGTATATGTGTGTGTGTGTGTTTGTGTGTGTGTCTGTGTGTGTGCATGTTCGTATATATATATATATATATATATATATATATATATATATATATATATATATATATATATATATATATATATATATATATATATATATATATATATATATATATATATTCAAGAAAGAGCCAGATTTTTACCATCACTTCCTATAAGTCAGAAATATATTATCTCTTTTTCTGATTTCGTGTCAGAATCCTTTCAAACTAGGCTGGGACTCCCTTTTCCTCCACTGTTATAACTGAACAAGCGTGAATAACTATGCGATAGGCTCACTTGACATACAAAAGTAAGAGTGAAAAATCACATAAACAAATCTGCGCCATCCGATTCGAACAATTTGTCTAATTCCGTCGTAAATAACTGTCAAAATAATGCTGTCATCCCTTGCCTTGTCCTGATCAGAGCCCCTCACACCATTTTTAGCTTACCTCGGTTCGAAACGTTATGAGTCATCCATCCAGTTGTTGAAATATTTCTTCATACAAACTGATTCTTGCTCTGGACTGTAAATCACATACACAAGTCCGTTGCACAAACATCTGAGAATTCGTGTCACTAACAGTAATCAAAATGAAAAGGAGTGTTGTTTCACGCGCTTGATTCATAAACTCCAGTATTCAAGCCATATCAAGCCAATCAATATGTTACTGGATTCAATTGGTATTATAAAAGTTGTAAAATAAGTAATTTCTTTTTGTTTTCAGTTATATATAGTGACTAATAATTTATCTGAAAATTATGATGGCAAAAAAAAAATATAATTGTCATAGTAATTTGACATTATTTGCTAATGTCTTGCTCATGGCAATTAGAACTCAAGGTCATGCCTAGACTCTTCGCGTTTTGTTGATACCCGGTTTGTCTAATGCCGAAAAATCACGTGATCAAGTAATCAAGGTCGTATTACTGATCCAGCAATCAAGATCGCATCACGATTAATAATAATAATAATAATAATAATAATAATAATAATAATAATAATAATAATAATAATAATAATAATTATTATTATTATTATTTTTATTATTATTATTATTATTATTATTATTATTATTATTATTATTATTATTATTATTGATTATTATTATTATTGGTATCAATTTTTACTCTAGAAAAATCCAGAATTTTACCGTAGTTTCTTTGAAGACGGAATATCTCTCCGGTGATCTAAAGGTTAGAGCTTCCACCTCGGATGCCGAAGGTTGTGGGTTCAATCCCCGTCGAGTCATACCAAAGACTTACAAAAT
The DNA here is from genome assembly GCA_016746295.1 of Potamilus streckersoni. Taxonomy (NCBI): domain Eukaryota; kingdom Metazoa; phylum Mollusca; class Bivalvia; order Unionida; family Unionidae; genus Potamilus; species Potamilus streckersoni. The sequence continues at coordinate 169,145 of JAEAOA010000579.1, forward strand.
GGTACTAACAGCTGCCTCGCTTGGCGTTCAGCAGTACGAGGTTAGTTATAGGACTGGTCATCCTGGTGTCAGGATAATGAGAATGGATGGGACATCATTCAATCACCTGTCGCCTTATACCAAAGACTTACAAAAATGATTCTAACAGCTGCCTCGCTTGGCGCTCAGAATTAAGAGGTTAGTATAAGACTGGTCAAAAAATGGTGTCAGGATAATGTGACTGAATGGGACATCATGCTACATATCTGCGGCATGATGCTCCAGTGCTAGACATCACTATTAACTGCCACACTGCAAACATCGTAGCGATATGACTGAAAAAATGTTTAAAGTTACGTTAAAAATCATAATCACAACACATCACTTCAAGAAGGAAAATGATTCTCTAGTTTTTCGGTTCCGCATCATTATTTTATCAAATGAGGCTGGAACTACCTTTTCCCTGACGTTTATCAAGTGATACTGAACAAGTATTAACAAGTATATCTTAGCCTCACTTGACATGTTAAGGGAACTTCATCTTAAAATATAAACCGAATTACATTTTGATCAGCTAATATAAACATGAGTCTTGCAGATTTATGAATGAAGTACGTGCAACTTAAGCCTTGTATGAGAGTAAGGTAATACGGAATTAAGAAACTTGATTATAATTTTTATTACAACAGTATAATTCTGGCTTTTTCTTGAATAAAATATTGATCAGTAAGTGATAAACAACTAAACTATTCATAATCTATCCGGCTTCATAATATAAGATTTTACTTCTATTTAATTAAAAATTGGAAGTAACAAACTATGTATTGAATATTATTATAATTTCCGCTAGTCTATGGATTATAGTTTTCCCTAGTCTATGGATTATAATTTTCCCTAGTCTATGGACTATAATTTTCCCTAGTATATGGATTATAATTTCCCCATGTCTACGGATTTTAATTATCCCATGTCTATGGATTATAATTTCCCCATGTCTATGGATTATAATCTCCCCATGTCTATGGATTATAATTTCCCCATGTCTATGGATTATAATTTCCCCATGTATATGGATTATAATTTCACATAGTCTACGGATTATAATTTCCCCTAGTCTATGGATTATAATTTCCCCATGTCTATGGATTATAATTTCCCCATGTATATAGATTATAATTTCCCCATGTATATGGATTATAATTTCCCCATGTCATTGGATTACAATTTCCCCATGACTATGGATTATAATTTCCCCATGTCTATGGATTATAATTTCCCCTAGTCTATGGATTATAATTTCCCCTAGTCTATGGATTATAATTTCCCCTAGTCTATGGATTATAATTTCCCCATGTGTATGGATTATAATTTCCCATAGTATATGGATTATAATTTCCCCATGTCTATGGATTATAATTTCCCATAGTATACGGATTATAATTTCCCCATGTCAATGGATTATAATTTCCCCTAGTGTATGGATTATATTTTCCGATAGTATATGGATATTAATTTCATCTAGTCTACGGAAGCCTCGCTAGTTCAGTCGGGAGAGTGTCTAAGTCGTAATCCAAAATTCGGAGGTTCCATAATCGCTCAGGACAGCCAAGGTAGGTTCCTTCAGTATATTTGTCAGAATGGCACCCTATTTACATTTCCTGGGCACGATATAGTCAATACGTTAAAGTGCAAGCAAATAAACAAAGCTTAGTCAATTAATACAGCTCAGTCCAGAGCTTCAACCGTTGGGGCACCTCGTAACTTTTTTCACTTCCCCACCCCTTACCTATGTTTGGCTTTTCACCTGAGGGGATGAAAAGCAAAGCAGGCCGAGTGATCATGGCTTTCAGTCGGAACACCAACGTCCATTTCCAATTATAGTCAAATAACCATGACTCCCTGAAAGAGTCTCGAAAGTAATCGCTCTGATACTTTCAGTAAAGCTACGTTTTTTTGCGTTGGAACATTGGGCCGGATGGAAAAAATAGATGGCCTAGTTGAATGGTAAGCGATGAAAATATTTCACAACGTTTAAACCATCACTGATATACATGCCGCTTGAGTTTCTAACATATTTTCTGGAACCTTTCAGTTCAAAATAATGGTGTTCTTCAGATTCAACTCACAGCACAGCTTGCTATTAGTTCTTTATATATTCTAAAAGTATTTAAACGCATCTTAAAAATGGACTGTGTCCGGCATTGTCAAAAATGAAATTATGTAGCACATTTAAAGAGTAATTTGTTCCATGTACTAATAATACGAGAATTTAAACCAATGTCGTTGTTCCATGGAGATTTCAAGATAAAGTTCTTGCTATTAGATATTCTTGTTATCATCGAGACAGATGCTTTCTCATTACTTCATTAAAACTGAATACATTATAATTTACAAACATGCTGGAGGCACTGTTCCATCTTGAAAGGCTTAATAGAAAACGAAGTATATTGTTTTAACCAATTAACTAGTTTTCTTTTCATACATTCTCCAACATTTGTTCAGAGGGGCACAATAAATCATGCAGCAGAAAATTTTAATTTGAAAAAAGTGGGCTGAAAGACTATTCATACTGATTTGTGTGTATTCAAGAAGACATAATGTCCGTATTGTTTACATATCTTTAATAAGTTCCTTAAACCTGAGATAGAAGGACTTATCAATGACATATCATTAGCAAAACTAATATTGCTAAGGGGTGCTCTACAACTATTATGAACTTCTGAGAGAGTTGTGTGTGTAAGGAGATTTGTTTACATTTGTAACATGCTCAATAGAGAGAATGTTGGGATACCTCTATGTCACTTTCATGTACTGTGGCTGAAATTTCATTGGATATTGTACTTGTGGAAATTGTAAATGATCTAAGCAAACATTTAACTAAAGTGACTGCTCTCTTGCGATAAATAATTAGCCTTAATTAGTCTTAAAACACTATTTTTAGCAAGTATTAAAATAGGGAAAACGAATTTTGCCAGACTAGACAATAACATCTCCTGAAGGTGCAATGAATGAATTACCAAATATAAAAAATGTAAAAAAAAAGTGTTTGGCCCTTTTACAATTTACTTTTGAAGTCCACAAAGTGAAAATGACCAAGTGGTATTAGCAGGTTTTGAGAGATGCACATTCGATGATAGACCAAGCTGTATACTCTATAACACATATTACACCCATCAATCATACACCAAAAATGGAATTAAAAATTATTTGAATAATACCTAAGATATACAAGGTTCTTCTTAAAAAGCCAGTATAACCAGTGAAGACACCCGGGAAATTATTTTTCTTTAAAATTCTAATCCTATGCAAAATACGAAATTGTTGAACACCACCCAAGAAATGACACATTTGGTGGCACATGTAATCTAGCAACGACACGTTAATAGAATCGTTGTGACGTCAATGAAGTTATTATGAAAGCAGGTCAAACAGACCACTATTACATCCGAGGTCTTGTGTTTCTAGCATGCGACGAAAAATGAATCTATTAGTGTCAGGATATGAGACGAGTATCCCCCAACTCCAACAATGTTCAATGTATGAATTCACGAAAGGATTGTGTTTGCCAAAGTTTTCAAAAATCGCTTGATGTGTGTGTGTGTGTGTGTGTGTGTGTGTGTGTACTAGGGGAAAGCGGGGTAATGTTTAAACGTCACAGCAACATTACCGATATTTGGCGTCGAGGCAATTGAAATAAAAAGTGATTTGTCCAAAAACGTAACATGGGGGATCTATTCGGTGTTTTTTTCGAGGTAGGATCTGAACCCGAACCTTTTCCGTCAGGAGTCCGGAATTATACCAACTCAGCTACCATGACTTAAGTTTTCCTAAGACAATGTTTGCTAATTTGACAAAGTACACAGTTTGAAGCATTATATGAAAAGCGTCTCAGACTGAACAGCTTGTTGAAAATCCGGAATCAGTTACTGTTGTTGTTGTTGTGTTGGGGGTTTAGCTCCATTTCTCCAAGCAAGATAGGCTGTATATGGCATCCAGTATAACTGTTTGAAGAAAACACGTGAAAACCCGATAAGAACCACCGAACCACGTGAAGTTACTGGTAGCTATCTCAAAAACTCACATAGGCCTAGTCTGAGACTCCACCCTAAGCAGGCAGATGGCTGCTATCGGTAAGGTCGAGCACTTTGGACTACTAGGCAAACCGGGGCCCGTTCGGAATCTGAATGCTGATCGCAGTCTTATGGTCACGGAAATCATCACTATGCATGGCAGAGAGCATCATACTGAAGAGGGACGGGGCAAACACAGAGCCTTGCTGAACTCTAGTGATGACTTGGAATGGGTCATATATATTGTCGTTATCCACGACGCAAGTGAGAAAGCCGTAGCTGATTTGTCGAACCATCACGACGAATTTCTCTGGGCAACCCAGTTTTGCCACGACACCCTTACTATATCGAAAACTTTTCAAAACCGAAAAGTAAATTTCGTACCAAGAGTTTTCGGTTTTTATAGTTTCGCTGTATGATGAATCTTCTCTTCAGAAACGGCCGACTGAATACAGTTTTGATTGCTTCATCTGCGCTTTCATTACACTAAATACCAATGTGATTATGCAAATGTACGGAATCTCCTTTCCATATTTTATGCGAAAATCATGCTTCTCAAAGTCTTTGTACGCGCAAATTCAATTCACGAGTCTAACATCTTAACCAAGTGAACCGCCGCAATTCCCCTCCACGGACTTTGGAGTACTTCTTCTAACAAAGCTGTGAAATTCAAAAAGAATCTTACAAAAGTGTTCTATTAACAAGGAAAATACATTGATAAATGTATTTTTAGCACGAAAATCGCATTCTTGATAGGCGAATTCAGATTCATTTCCATCCACCAAGGATGTTTTATTATCACAATGTTCTAGGAAAAAGCCCTACCCCAACTAGTTTGTGTTTCTGCGCGTACAAGGTAAATCAATGTTTATAGGAGCGGTTTTAAAAGATATGACCATAATCTCAATCTGCAGTCCAACTGGAATGAATGCAGTGACCTCCTTTCTGATACACTGACAAATAGGTTTCATGTAAATGGTATATTTCACAATATATGACAAAATGTGCAGGGCTGGTTTGTGAAAGGAAAGCAATAACAAGTTATTTCTTAGAGCCATATTACAACAATGATGGCGACAATAATAACGGCAACGACATCACCAGATTATAACAATTATAACATAGGCTTTGCAACATTTATTTACACAGCCATGCATTTTCTTATCTCGCACAGTGATGAAAGGACGTGAATAATGATTTGTATTTTGACCCAATTAACATCAATTTATCAGTGATGGTTCGCACCTACCTTTACGAATTCGTGGAAAACAACTGAGAAGTCGGAGGTTGTGTACATACACGACGCGTTTCATATGTGCTGCATGTACTTGTTTTATCTGCTGAGTAATATTTTAATGCACCCTTCCTGCACATTAGCCAGCTGGCGATGGGATGGGATTGAAAATAAAAAAAATAAACTTACAAACATACGGGGAAAGCCAACACTATATGAATGTAAAATAGGATTGGTTGAGTTGCAAATAGCATTAAATACAAAGTTCGACCATATATTTCTCCAGTGGTATCATCTGTTTAAGACGCACAGCTCCTTAAAGTATTTCAAACTGAACAGATTTTACATTAAAAGAGTTTGAAAATGAACAGGGCTTCACGATAAAAGATTTTGAAACTGACAGGGTTTAACATTAAAAGATATTCAATAGAGCATGGCTTTACATAATAATGGTTTCAAACAGAACAGAGTTTTAAATTAACAGTTTGAAACTGAGTTTGCTATTACAAATAAAGAGTTTCAAGCTGAACCTTGCATTAAAAGAAACACGCCTGTTTGAAGGAATAATTATGATTTGAGCACGGTTTTACATTAAAATCGCTTGAAACTTATCGGGCTTTAACATTAAATGAATTTCGAATTAAGCATCACTTATACATTCAAAGAGTTTCAAAATGGTCAGCATTTCACATCAAAATGTTTCAAATTGAGGAGGGGTTTGCATTAAAAGAGTTTGAAACTGAGCAGAGTTTTACATTTAAAAACTTCCAAATTGAGTAGGGTTTTACATTACAAGACTTTACGACTAGACAGGGTTTTATATTACAAGACTTTACGACTAGACAGGGTTTTACATTACAAGACTATACGACTAAACAGGGTTTTACTTTACAGGAATTTACAACTAAACAGCGTTTTACATAAGAATTTCAAACTTAACTGGAATTTACATTTACCAAAGCTTCCACCTGTGAAGGGTTTTACATAAATGGTGTCTAACAACATAAACATTGCGATACATATCTGGGTATATGAATATAACCAAAGCTGGGTATATGAATCTAACCAAAGCTGGGTATATGAATCTAACCAAAGCTGGGTATATGAATCTAACCAAAGCTGGGTATATGAATCTAACCAGAGCTGGGTATATGAATCTAACCAGCGCTGGGTATATGAATCTAACCAGCGCTGGGTATATGAATCTAACCAAAGCTGGGTATATGAATCTAACCAAAGCTGGGTATATGAATCTAACCAAAGCTGGGTATATGAATCTAACCAGCGCTGGGTATATGAATCTAACCAAAGCTGGGTATACGAATCTAACCAGCTGGGTCATGCGGTACGTCAGTCGGTACATTATCTGACTCAGGATATAAGAGTGGCGGGGCCACGAGTGGCCGAGTGGTCTAAAGCGCTGTCCGTTATGGATCACTGCCATCTCACCTCGGTCTGCGTGAGTTCGAGTTTAGGATTCGGCGAATGTGGATATGTGAGAAAGCTTGCCAGTAGCTTCTCGTGGGTCCGTGGTTCTTTCCGGTAATTTCCCGGTTTCTTCCTCCACCATTAATACTGGCCGCCATGAATAGCCTATCGTGTGCTGAAAAATGGCGTTAAGCCCAACAACAACAACAACAACAACAACAACAACAACAATATAAGAGTGGCGGGTTCAAAATCCGTACAGGGCAGGGGCTTGTTCAAGATGTCTGCATCGGAATGACGTTAGGGAAAGTATTAACCTCGTAATTTCTGGGCCTGATGTGGCCAATAATGTTCTATGCGCCTTTAAATACAAACAAACCAATCAACCGGACAAATCAAGTTATATTCATTGAATGTTCAATTCTTACAGCAAAATAGCTATAAGACTTTAAGTAACAATGTATGCCTAAAAACTAGCATCACCGTCGAAATGACGTGCTTTGTCAGACAAATGGGTGTACCTCCCATTAATTTTAGGAAAGGGTCAATATTTACCCGAAGAATGGGTGGTGCATGTTCGGAATTTGGGTATACTTCTGTAAACTCGAAACTCTTAGGTAAAATTTATGTACAAAGCTAAATACAGAGTGCAATAAATATCGTCATACAACATTCCTTATAATAATATTGGCAGAAGGGAATAATGAGCATTGAGTGATTTTTAATTACACTTTACGTTCCTATACCCACCCACCTTTAGCCTCCTTAGGGCCTAGTACTCTGAAACAATGCGTTGTCATTCTACATATGCAGTCACAATTTTCAGCGAAAGGTAAGAAGATGTCACTGACAATGAGAAAAAGACTTCAAACAACTACCCAACCAACCATTTAAAAAGTCAGTCTCTCCCTCTATCCATCGATCTATGAGTCAAGCAAGAGAGCCTTATGGCGAAATGGCCTAAGCTGTTTACCAATATAGATTACTCACACATCCTACCTTTAGGCCCAGCCTCAGAGCAAGGCGAACGGGGCAACCGACTTGGGCCCCACGCTTCTCCACAATGCATTTTATTTGCCTGGGGCCCCGCGCTCGTCGCTTGCTGCCTTGAGCCCCGCACATCATAGGGCCGAGCCTGCTTACCAACGTAATTTGCAAACATATGGTGTTTAACCCAACAAAATCAGAGCCAAAATCAATTCATTCATCTATTCATCAACGAATCAAAGAATCGTGCCAATGTTATGAAGTAAATAAAGGTTTATTTATATAATTTTGTCGATACGGCAGCGGGAGAGAACTCTTCACATAAACGTTGACCTACAAGATTGACATTGAAATGAACATGCATTTCATCTAAACTATACAATCACTTGCAATAGCCTGAACACAAAACTACCACAAACTAGCGGAAAAAAACAACTACCGTGAATACCTCTCTCTCTCTCTCTCTCTCTCTCTCTCTCTCTCTCTCTCTCTCTCTCTCTCTCTCTCTCTCTCTCTCTCTCTCTCTCTCCCCATACATACATACATACATACATACATACATACATACATACATACATACATACATACATACATACATACATACATACATACATACATACATACATACATACATACATACATACATACATACATACATACATACATACTGCCTGCGTACATATCCAACAATCTATTGTACCTTCCCGCCTGTGGATGCGTGATTATGAATCCTTCAGTTGCATGCAAAACAGGATTGGGTAGGAATGCATGTCATCACCGTTTCTTTAAACATCTTTATTCATACGAGACGTACATACCGGTAGGATGCTATTACACCTCCCCCCATCAGTTAATTTCATTTCCATGACAATAAAGCACACGGGTCTGAAGATATAAAGGTCAGTGAAATGGACAAACTGACTTGAAGGAATAATTATGCTTTGAGACCAACAACTGTACAAAATACGTGCATCGTACTTGATACGAATTAAATATTCAACTGTTTATCTCTTGATCAATACGTCTGTATAAGCAAATAAATGCGTTGTCAAATACACGTAGATGCATGTAATACACATCGATCTAGGTGAAAGAAACCCAACGCTAATAAGTAGGTATGAAGTGAACTATTTGCACTTACATGCAAAGCCTAAATCATACCTATACAGAGCACGTAGATTTCACATATCAATGTAGAATTTAACCACTTACCTTTAAATACTGCATGTAGGACATTATGTAGCAAGAGTCTAGGTGTATATACAAGTAGCACACTCGGAAATAAATACAACAAACCCCTGAAGGCAATAGTCAGTATTCAATAGAAATCGATAAGTCAATTAAGATTGAAATACACGTCTAATTTCACCGATACTGACATATGACATGTACGTTTCACTTTCGTTCCGTCGTGTATTTCAATTAGGAGTTTCCCAGTGACTCATTGAATACGTTGTGCCTATTATTGTCTTTTTAATAGTATCCACCTGAATAAATTTCCGTTGTTTTTAGTGTCACTAGTCGTGAATGGTACGACGTGAATTCCACACCTGTGAATATTTTTGAAAGGGAAAAGATCTCGGATCCCTTTCCTGTTTTACACTTGGCATGCTCCTGTGAGACTTACTGATTCTGACATGATAGTTTGCAATACACACACAATACTAATGTAATATAGCATTTAACAGAACCACGCCAAAACTAAAAATATTACAATTGCACTGCATGATCTTGTCACATGATATACGTGGTTGTATTCTTTAGTAAAAGACGCAGTTATATAGCGTACATATTATTCATATGCTTGGGTAATTATGGGTATGATCATTCATAACAAATAAATTTATATTTGCATAATCCGTTGGGTGCCCATTCATGAGGTAAGTGACGTCATATGATTAACAGTCTAGACGACGAATGTCTAAAAAGCACTGTTTGGAAACTGTTAAAAGTTAAAGCATGTGACCTCAAAAGCTACATAAGAATATGAAGCTGACGATACAAATATTACAATGTCTAATCTTCCATTAGTTATCAATAGTAAGTAAACTTGTCTGAAGTTGTACTCCTAATTTAATTTATTCACTATATATAGAAATGTTCTTAGTTCAATCAGGAGGAGGAAAAGTAGAGAATAAGGGGATATATCCTTGAGGCATACTTCCGTTTAAACGGAGGCTGGAATGTGAGTAATTACCATGGGATCCATAGAGACATTGATTCTTCACAAGTAAGCAGTATTGCGCTGTAAACTATGTGCAGTGAAGTTGCGAAGGTCTAGTAGTGATCTAAATTGCAGACTCGTGTCTGGTTTAGTTTCCAATCATTCGTAACAGTATGCATGAAGTATGCTGCTAATTGTGGCTTTTCAGCAGCGGTTTACTGGACTAAAGCGATCAAAAGATGTTTATTTTTTCGAAAGAAAATGAATTCTTCCATTCATTTATTCTCTTTTTCTGCATTTCTTCTGATAATATGCGCATTTAGCTTAACTTTCTACCATTGGTGTATGTATGTATGTATGTATGTATGTATGTATGTATGTATGTATGTATGTATGTATGTATGTATGTATGTATGTATGTATGTATGTATGTATGTATGTATGTATGTATGTATGTATGTATGTATGTATGCATGCATGCATGCATGCATGTATGTATGTCTGAATGCACGTGTGCATGTATATGCGAAAGCATGCATGTATTTATGATTATATATGTGTATATATTTGTAGAAGAATATTTTATGAGCCAGATTATGTTTTGCAGTATCTGAACACTATCATGGCAAGATCAAGATGGTGACCGTACACGTAGATTTGACGTTGACATTCATTACTGATGAAGTCGATCAATAATACTAAGGAGATATACAATGTCACGAAAACTGTCAGCCTTTTATCGTCACTGAATAGTAAGAGGAGAGTCAGTTACTTAGTGGCATAGGGTGTTGGCTACACTGAATAGTAAGAGGAAAGTCAGTTTCATAGTGGCATAGAGTGTTGGCTACACTGAATAGTTAGAGGAGAGTCAGTTACTTGGTGGTATAGGGCGTTGGCTACACTGAATAGTAAGAGGAGAGTCAGGTACTTGGTGGCATAGGGTGTTAGCTACACTTAATAGTAAGAGGAGAGTCAGGTACTTGGTGGCATAGGGTGTTGGCTACACTGAATAGTAAGAGTAGAGTCAATTACTTAGTGGCATAGGGTGTTGGCTACACTGAATAGTAAGAGGAAAGTCAGTTTCATAGTGGCATAGAGTGTTGGCTACACTGAATAGTAAGAGGAGAGTCAATTACTTGGTGGCATAGAGTGTTGGCTACAATGAATAGTAAGAGGAGAGTCAGTTACCTGGTGGCACAGGGTGTTGGCTACACTGAATAATAAGAGGAGAGCCAGTTACTTGGTGGCATAGGGTGTTGGCTACACTGAATAGTAAGAGGAGAGTCAGTTATTTGGTGTTGTAGGGTGTTGGTTACGCTAAATAATAAGAGGAGAGTCAGTTACTTGGTGGCATAGGGCGTTGGCTACACTGAATAGTAAGAGGATGGTCAGTTACTTGGTGTCATAGGGTGTTGGCTACACTGAATAGTAAGAGGAGAGTCAGTTTCTTGGTGGTATAGGGCGTTGGCTACACTGAATAGTAAGAGGAGAGTCAGGTACTTGGTGGCATAGGGTGTTGGCTTCACTGAATAGTAAGAGGAGAGTCAGGTACTTGGTGGCATAGGGTGTTGGCTACACTGAATAGTAAGAGGAGAGTCAGGTACTTGGTGGCATAGGGTGTTTGCTACACTGAATAGTAAGAGGAGAGTCAGTTACTTGGTGTCATAGGGCGTTGGCTACACTGAATAGTAAGAGGAGAGTCAGTTACTTGGTGGTATAGGGTGTTGGCTACCCTGAATAGTAAGAGGAGAGTCATGTACTTGGTGGCATAGGTTATTGGCTACACTGAATAGCAAGAACAGAGTCAGTTACTTGGTGGCATAGGGTGTTGGCTATACCAAATAGTAAGAGAAGAGTCAGTTACTTGGTGGCATAGGGTGTTGGATACACTAAATAGCAAGAGCAGAGTCAGTTACTTGGTGACATAGGGTGTTGGCTACACCGAATAGTAAGAGGATAGTCAGGTACTTGGTGTCATAGGGTGATGGCTACACTGAATAGTAAGAGGAGAGTCAGTTACTTGGTGGCATAGGGTGTTGGCTATATTTATGAAGTTCAATCCTTATTTTGGACAATGTTTATTTTGTTTATAGGGCATGGGACTTGGCGCGCTTAGGCAAGGCAAAGGGTGCCGTAACACGCAGACTCGGTTTTAGTAAGTAACGAATTATAATTCTATGATTTATATGACAACTCTCTCTCTCTCTCTCTCTCTCTCTCTCTCTCTCTCTCTCTCTCTCTCTCTATATATATATATATATATATATATATATATATATATATATATATATATATATATATATATATATATATATATATATATATATATATATATAAAGTATCTTGAAAGAAATAACAATACAATAGGAGCACAAACACATCCTGTGTAAATTACGCTTTTGCGTATGAAGCGATACATTTATCTCTAACCACATTCCAGTGAATGCTCTTTTACGAACATGAACTATGTATAAACTATATGATTCACCTACATGCCAGCCCATTAAACAAATACGACCGAGAAGATATACTCGAACGGATAGTTTAAAATGGCAACCGATCAACTATAGGTAAAAACCTAAATTAAGAAATATATAGGCCAAACATATAGAGTGAAAGAAGACCAAACGTACAAAGTGAAAGAAGACCAAACATGCAGAGTGGAAGAAGACCAAACATACACAGTGAAAGAAGAACAAAATACCCTGATAAAGATCATAGGTACTCGACACGAGCTTGATGTTAAAAAAAAAATCTCAAGGGAAAAGTCATATAGTGACAATAATACCTCAGATTACCTTGTGTCTTATATAGTATGACAGGGAGGGTCCAATGTCAGAAAGGGTGATGTGGGTAATCTGAGGTATTTTTGTCACTCTGTATGACTTTTTCCTTAAGATTATTGTTTTTTTTAACATCAAGATCGCGTCGAGTACATGTAATAAGAATCATAAAGATGTCAGCTAAGTAGCTTTTGTGTTGATCTTGATAAGTATGCCAGTAGTGTGCGAGCTGATGATGACCACGTTCCCTCGACATCCTTGTAAAGACGTTACCTACATCATTGGTCACGACCTTTTAACCCACGAGTCTCTATTTCAATAGATAAAATTTAGTTTAGACCTTTCTCTGCAATACGTTTCATCCACAATTAATCTAAAGTTTCGATACAAATTGCTCGCCTTGAAATTAGCTATAATAAAGAAAACGATGCTTAAATGAGATCTGAAATCAACACTGGAATGCTGCAAAGAAAATACGTACATGATATTGGAAGAGGACGGGACGCTGCTGATGAGGGGAAGTGACAGGGGATGGGGTGAATTCAGATAGTGAGAGATTGCATACATCACTGTTATGAATAAAACAAACAGTTTCTGGCTAGTTGTTACAGGTAAGTTAGACGAGATTTAAGTAGACCTACCTTTACTCACCTACTTTACTTGGCCGCCTACGAGTGACACACCTCGTTTCCTACAAAAAGGGTCATGTATAAATATATGTTAATAGATCGTACGCTTCATTTCAGTAATACACAGAAGGCATCAACCGATACCATGGGTGACAATATGCTAAATTCAAAGAGTACTGGGTAAGAAATTGGATAATAAAGTATACATCTATTTTCCTTATATAGAAACTTGTGGAGTAGTTTTTTTTTCTGATCTTAACCTAATTCATTCAGGAAAGGTCTGTACAACAGCAATGATTTTTCATTCTCATTATCTGTTATGGCACATGCGCACAACATGTTTCTAAGTTGTTACTGATCGCACGCGAACTCGCTTGTGTTTGTGTGTGTGTTTGTTTGTTTGTGTGTGTGTGTGTGTGTGTGTGTGTGTGTGTGTGTGTGTGAATGCTCGCCCATATTGAAGATAAAATCTTTAAAGTTTTGTATACAACTCGGAGGTGTTATTTATACACAATGAATTAGACCTGAAAGAGAAAATCGGCACAAAAAAAATATGTAATATATGTATATAGACTTCATTTCATTTATTACTTTTGTAAATTTAAGCTCAATCGGTCCACCTGTTTTTAACTGAGAAATCAGACTGCAATTTCTCAATATTACGACTCGAGGTTCGATATTGTCTCATAAACTTTAGTAGTGTATTAATGGAGATTTTGAACATAGTTTATAACTAAGGTAATACGCTAATGTATGCACCATGGGGCATAAACAAAACAAACAATTCTAAGAGGAAAAATAACTAAGCAAAGGCGAATTTATAGTGGTTTACTTTGATGATTTTACTTTTAACGAAGTGATCAGCAAAATATTTGTTTTCTGTGTTTATATTTTATTTGTTGTTAGGAAAATTATTGAACTGTTATTTTCTATTACTCTGCTACTGCACTATTTATCTTGTGTACCCAGGGTTGTCGGTTATTTTCCAGTTCCATCAACACAGTTACGAATTTGGTCATGCTAATTAATCTAAGTTCAATTTAAACCAAATACAGTTTGATGCGGCTCTGATTCCTCGACACCATGACCAACAGTTAATATAGCGGTTATTTCACAAATAGCAATGGTGACAACATATACACATTTATATTTAATTTATATTTAATGATTAACGTTGTTCACTTGGTGATTTCATTTTCCGGTTGTTAACCTAGTTGGATCATTATTTCACGTCGAAAGCATTTAATGTCCAACACAGTTCTTCTACTAATAATGTAATTGGATAGTACAATTGAATAACTGGCCACCCAGAATCAGGTGCAACACGTGCACGTCTTCTAACCAATTGCCCCTTTGTTTTGAAGGTACATCTGTCATACAATCATCGAAAATATACTTGGGAAATATTTAAATGTCTGTCGATTGTGCGTTCTTGAGACCTGGCGCATTTTCATTTAAAACCATACCGATTACACTACTAAATGATGTTTAAAACGATCGTTCTCAAGTTCGCCCAAAAACTATTGCATGAACAAGTGTGCCATTCCTTAATAACAGTCTAGATCTCTTTTGTCTCAACTGAATCAATGATAGTTTAATATATTCGTTCATCTGTGAATTCCACTTCGTCTTTGAAAAAACAATCCCTGAGTATTTTCGTACTTGGTGGAGAATCAAATATTGGGGGAGGGGGTCGTGCTTATGTTATAACACCAAGGAGACCTGTAGTTGATATTGAAAAGTCAGGGCGTTCTCAACTGTCAGTTTCTATTTGGGCCTGAACAAAATTATATTTCTATGTATACGAAGGTTTGTTAACGCCGCTTTAAAGCAAATATTCATCAATCTTAGCAAGTAAAAATGCATTATTTATATGCAATTACAAATTCGATGCTAAACACACAAACTGGTTACATACCCGAGTGGGAAAATGTGAAATGCTTCCAACTGAATGTCTCTAACAAACTGAATGTCTCTACAACCATCAATATTGCTGTCGGACATTTAACAGATTGTGCAAGATTGGATTCAAGTTCTTTACGTGTTATTACTTGTTAATCAGGATGATCAGTCTTATTAAATTACCCCACCCTCTATAATAACCCGATGTAATAAATAAATAGATCCGGATTTGTGCACTATTATTGTGTAAGGCTTAGGTTTATAAAATAATTCGCGTCAGGAATATCAATTGGACCATTTATTATGTCTTCGTATTTTTTCTCTCCTTCGTTGACAAACAGTTCTATGTATTTTATAAATTAACTTGTTACACGTGGTTGTCGTGTTGATGGTAGTGGTGGCACATTTATGATTTGTTAATCCACGTATTATTTTTGTCTTGCAGCATTGAGATTGTCGACATATACTTTCATAAACAAAAGCGACTTATCCGAGTATTTGATTCCTCCAAATTCAAACCGCTCCTGTGGCCTAGTGGTTAAAGCGTCCGTCTCGGATGCTTGAAGTCGTCGGTTCGAACCCCGGCCGAGCCATACCAAAGACTATTAAAAATGGTACTAACAGCTGCCTCGCTTGGCGCTCAGAATTAGGAGGTTAGTGTTAGGACTGGATCGCCTGGTGTCAGGATAATGTGACTGGGTGGGACATCATGCCACATATCTACGACATGATGCCCCAGTGCTAGACATCAATATAAACTGTCACACGGCAGACATAGTAGCGATATGACTGAAATTTTTTTAAAGCTAAGTTAAAAATCTAAATAACACACACACACACACACACACACACACACACACACATCCAACTTCATTAATAATGGCTAAATTGTTTGTAGCAATATTTCTCAGTCTGATAAGAATATCTTAAATATCAACATTTTACCAGTCAAGTCTTTAAAATTCACAAATTCATCAGGGTCAATTTCAATAACAACACAAATATTAAATTGGTTCATTGCTATTTTATTAGCATGCTTGCTTAGATTTACATAGGCACCGCGTCTAGACCAGTAACGAACGTAAATTTTAATATGAGTTTTGTATAACATTTAACGTACTTTATTGTAAAATCCATAAGTGTTTGCAATATTGGTGAACATTCCTGTTGTCAAATTCATGCAAACAATACTTATGTCACGTGTGTGTTCCACCGTCAATACATGTTCATTTTGTACAATACACCTCGAAAATGATTGATTAATTTGACCATCTTGAGTAAATGAAGACTGGTTAATGGATGCGTGGTCTTCTACATGTTGTACCGGATAACTGAATATTTATTGCTTCCTTATGGCATCTGACGACTTGTTCAAGATAATCAAAGGTCGTTTCCTTTTTAAGTCGTAGACCCAGACCGCCTTTTTTAAAACCGTTCCTCATGCCACTTTGACGGCTGCTAATGCCACTGCTTTTGCAACCAACTGGTACAGCATATCCCATGGTCTTTTGCAATTGCAACATCTCTTATTTGGATAATTGCAAAGTCACTGACATATTATTTCGTTCGGCTTCTCTAAGTGATTAATTTGTGTTTAAGTCAACAACATGTATATTTGTATGATGGTACAGAAGGGAAACGAGAGCGATGAAGTTCGGTATCCCAAGAATTTGGTGGGAACGCACTGTCCACCCAAGCAACTGCTGATTCTGCATGATGGACCCTTCAAAACTTCGGACTGGCATGAGTGCATCTGCTATCACGAATCGGGACATTCCTTCATGCATCGCCTCTGTGCAACTCTGCCCTGAGCTCCCCGTACCCACTCCTCCTCCTCCGGAGAGAGAGGGCAGAGAAGATGGCAGCAAGTCGGAGGGGAAGAGGACGTTGTGGATCCAGATGACATTTTCAGAGGTGAGACTGAGGACACAAATCTATGCTACCCCAACGAAAAGACCTCAACGACTTGATTAGAGACCTTGGTCTCACCAAGTCCAATGCCGAGCTTATGACGTCTAGGCTCAAGCAGAGGACCTTGCTGGATGAAAGTGTGCAAGTCGCAGATCAGAGAAAGTGTCGCCGAGTTCTGCCACAATGTGACCAGACTATTTGATGCAATCGGAATCGCCTGTAACCAGAATGAATGGAGCTTCTCCATTGACATTTCATCCAGGAGCTTCTCTTCCCCTGGCTCACTCATTGCACCTCAAAGAGGGTTACAACAGCATCAAGACTTTGCTGGACGCCTTGAAGTATGATGAGTACGGCGGGGAGCTCATCGGAAACTTCAAATTTGTGGCATTTCTGATGGGTCTCCAAGGCGGTTTTCCTGCTCTTTGCCTCTGAGACAGCAGGGACATCAAGGTGCACTACCACTGGTGTGACGGGCCACAGCGGACCTAGTTTTCTGTGAGGAAGAAAAACATCAAATGGGAGCCACTGTTAGACCCCTGGAAGGTACTGATGCCACCACTGCACATCAAATTGGACCTCATGAAACAATTTGTCAGAGCTCTAGATAAGGAATCGGAAGCCTTCAAGTACCTTTAAAACTTCTTCCCTAAGCTGTCTGAGGAAAAGGTCGAATCCGGTGTCACAAATTCCCTAAGAAGCTCACTAGTAGGGTGAAAGCGGCTTGTAACAGCTTTGTCACAGTGGTTCGGGGCTTCCTGGGCAATCACAAAGTCGAATACTATGTGGAGCTAGTTGAAACTCTGGTTAAAAAAAAATACGATACAATGGGCTTTACGATGTCTTGCGAAGTTCATATCCCTAATGCTCATTTTGATAAATTCAAGGATAACATGGGAACGTACTCAAAGAGGAAAGGTGAGCGCTTCCACATGGTTATACTGGACTTAAAAAGCCGCTACCAAGGACAGTATAACAAGAATATGATGGAAGACTACATTTGGGGTCTGATTCGTTAAAGTGATTTACAGTATAATCGTGAATCTCGAAGAAAAAAACCCGACCCACTTCTAAATCTTTTGTGGTCATTTTTTTTTACTTTAGTATAAATACGTATTAAGTTTGATTCATATGTTGTTTTTTTAACTTTATGTGAACGAAAAGGCACAAAATCGCCTGTTTTTTCATTGGAAAATAAAATAATAGTTGCCCTGTTAGCGGAAGCTAAGTATGTGGGGCATAATAGCCATTTTCTATATTTTTAGGCATAAGCAATTTCCTGAAAATACTTACTACCCTGTAACAAAATTGTGCTACATATGCGAACGAAAAGGCACAAAATCGCCTGTTTTTTCATTGGAAAATAAAATAATAGTTGCCCTGTTAGCGGAAGCTAAGTATGTGGGGAATAATAGCCATTTGCTATATTTTTAGGCATAAGCAATTTCCTGAAAATACTTACTACCCTGCAACAAAATTGTGCTACATATGTGAACGAAAAGGCACAAAATCGCCTGTTTTTTCATTGGAAAATAAAATAATAGTTGCCCTGTTAGCGGAAGCTAAGTATGTGGGGAATAATAGCCATTTGCTATATTTTTAGGCATAAGCAATTTCCTGAAAATACTTACTACCCTGCAACAAAATTGTGTTACATAGTAGAAACGTTATGAGTATTTTAAGTTTTGCAGGGTGAGAGGGGCTGACTCAAAATTGTTTCCAAGACGTATTATCTTCTCTTAGTTACAGTGATGTCCTCCTAGATGGACACAGCATTGGTCATTGCCATTTTGGGTAGCATGACTATGACTGTAGGTCTACATACCCTGGTGCATAGTCAATTTGTTCACTTCTCAGCACAAAATATAAAGATTATTGATTCAGCTCTAGATATCTTACAACCTTTGGACATGCTTTGCAGCCAAACCGAATGTAGATATCATACAACCTTTGGACATGCTTTGCAGCCAAACCGAATGTAGATATCATACAACCTTTGGACATGCTTTGCAGCCAAACCGAATGTAGATATCATACAACCTTTGGACCTGCTTTGAAGCCAAACCGAAGACACTGTTTGTGATTAGGCATTATGAACAAATGGTTCACAATGAAACCCATCCAGCTAAAATGAAACGGGACAACGACGACGAAAACAACACTGTGTCATTTATACGGGAATTCGTCGTGTTTGCTCCAAATATGCCCTGTGAGCATACCCCCAGAACATTGCTACTACGAATTTTGTCAACTAGTGGTGTTCGGAAATCTCTTCTGACTGCTCAGGAACTTGGCCAAGAAAGCTTTAACACTTATGTCTAGGGTCAAACCATCGTTTTAAATGATGGCGACATATATAAAGCTTGTTATACATGGTATGCACACAAGTGACAAATATATCAGCACGTGACACCTATGTATTCATGCCATTGGTAAGACAAATTAAAGGGCAAACTATGGATGAAGAAAGGCACATCTGAACGTAGAAAAAATAGAGCACAGTGCATGAAATCAGGTTTTCATTCATTGAGCCGGTCTTTGAAGCCCTCCAAACTTTTTATGCAATAACATTGATCTGATTCATTATGCTGCTTTGCTGAACATAGCAAGACAGCATGCAAGTGTTCAGGAAAGACAATCACCCTTGATGAGACTAATAGGACAAGATTCTTTGGACGGTTACGGAACATGAAAACCCTAACATAACCTGCGAGGAGATTGCACTGCTGAAGTTCCAAATCCATGACAATGTCATTCAGTTCACCGAGTGTTATGAGGTGTGGTTCAGAGGAGATGGATGGGAGAAAATATGGGTAGTCACGTGTGACATTGATGATACAGGACTAAAAGTTTCATCGTCTTCCTCTTACATGTCTGAAGCAAATGGGAATGATTATGGTGCATCAGGAACCTGCAAACCTTCTCTGTAGGGTATTGAGCATATGGCTGATGGAATGTTTGCATAATGAACATTCCTCTTTTTCTTCTTTCACACACATATTTTCCAACAGGAGGCATCATGCAGACGTAACATTTGCTGATATGATCTGTTGCCTGTCTCCAAATCAATGACATCTGCAAAAGGCATAAATTTCCTTTTCCTGTTCAATCAACGGCGTAGCTTTTTTGCACAAGTGTTGCAGTATATGTGTGGGGCCCACCTCTTGTCCCTATCTCTAATTTTGCAGCCAAAATAAAGGTGAAAGGATTTCTTAAGCATGGAGGTTAAACTGCGTGTTTGTGATGTAAACGTCACTTCACCACAAATATAACAGAAGTTATCTACATTGTTCACACACGTACGAGGCATCTCTGTTCGCTTTGGATAAACAGACATATGTCTCTTTGCAAAATCAAACACTGACAGATAAGAGAGCACGACACTGTATGATTTCTAAATCTGATATAAGGGCAATTTGTTCTGCAGAGTGAAGTAAACTTAGCCATGATTGCATTATCCATGACTTCTATGATTAACAATATGTAATTCATATCATGTATGTTACATTACCAGCTTTACATTGCATCATTCATTGTTTTGCCTAAAAAGCAAGTACTGTCCAACCCAGCAGTAGATCCATTCATAGATCTAGTCAAAGATGTGTTTTAGTCTTTTCTGGTTTAAATTGATATTCCTTCTCTTTATAACTCACCTATCCTCCGCCGTTCCCAAGTCTAGGGTCGTATATACTTAGCCAGAAACATCATTTTCGTTCTCAGTGACCCAGAATTAGTAAAGTTTGACTACATTTATTTCGGAAGCATTTTGGCTGTAGAGCAGTATTATTAGATAATTTCCATCGAAAATGACGTCACTCAACCTGGTGGGTCGTGGTCACACATTTGTGACAAAGGAGAGGGGGTGTTTAAGTTATGTCACATACAACTTCGCAATTTTAAATGAAAGTTCCACTTAATTTTTGTTCTTAATTATTTTTACAATGTATTTATTGACGTTTTAAGTAGCTTCACGCGTGTCGTGCATGAGCTCAAATTAAAATGGACTCGTCTTCGAACTACCAACACCCCTACTAACATCAATAGTGGCTTATTCCAAATAGCAAATAGGAAAATGGAGTCAGGTTCTACAGTGTATATTTCCTGCATGAATTGGAATCGTCCTTTGCAACGTTCTAGTCAAAAGTATCTTTCTCTATGTTTTTCTACGGCGGGTCATATATTCTAGGTACGACGTCACGTGGGTCAACTGCATTTGAAACGAGAAATAAGAGATACTGCACATTGTCTTAATTAGGTGTTCTCTTTTTCTTTTCTTAAGTTTCTTTGTTTCATTTGGTACAGTTCTTAAATACGAAAAGCTATATTATGTTTTGTATTCTGGTGATGGGGTGTGGACAAGATGTATTGAAGGCTATATGGTACGGTGGTAAAATAGGACACGACCAAAGTATGTCTACAGATCTATTTTACAGTCTAAAAGGCTGGTCGCTGTAATTGTAGTTGAAATTGTATCAGTTACATAACGTGTTATTATTTAGGTCACTGTAACATTTTATAATGCATTATTGACTCATCTTCTTTCCGATTTGTTTATTTCCTTTACATTCTTTGTTTGCAGGTAATTGAGACAGTATGCAGGATTGATTAAATATACAGATTAAAAGTTATTTTGAAAAAGTAAACGAGTCCCTGTTTTCATGCATTGCCGTAGTCATTTCTGTACATGGACGGGATATAGCCATAATAGTCTAACAAAAAAATTGTCCCGCATATTCGTCACTATGCTCTCGTTTCACGCGTCCTCGCAATGCCTAACGAAGTGACCGTGAGATCCGAAAAATAGAATCAGTTTACGGAATTGAGCTGTTTGAATAATGAAACAATGAATACTGTTTTCAGTCAACATTTGAAACTTGTATGAAAACATTTATAATATTAAAGACAACAAGAAAAGAAAGAAGAAGAAAGTAACGAAAGTGGGAATAAGAGAAGTTGGAAGGTTGGTAAAAAGAATTTTCTGCAAGCATCGTAGATTTTTACAGGCGACTTAACTAGGAGTGATAACAAGCGGCAAAATAAGAGAGTATGTTAAAGAGTTGCCTCTCTTTACACCATTAACTATTTAAAAGACTCATTTCATTATAACAAGAAAATGGATGCAATCAATAAAATATCAAAAAGACTCGAATAAAATAATATACAAACGCTATCAGGTGATAAAATTAAAGCTCGAACTCAAAGCTGTCAAAGGAATTTTATCTTAAACGATTAAGTGAGTGCACTGACAAACATAAATTCAGTTTAGAATCTCTTCTTAGTCGAACGAGGTGGAGACAGAAGGTCTGTTAGTTTGTCTGTTGCAAAGAAAAGTAAACTAAATCATTTTTTTTCATCATTCACAGACATGTACAGACCACAGTGAAGCAGATAAATATTGATACTTGTATTCTAAAATAGACGTTCGCAACCAAAACATGAGCCGAGGAACCTGATACTCTGGTAAAATGCCAAACCAAATAACTATCATAACTAACAATATATCCGCTACCAAGGCTAGAGGCAAAATGCTATAGAGAGAAATATAAATAGACGAAGCAATGGACTGGCTCATACCGACATATAACTTGTAGGTCAAGGAGATAAACATGTGGCCCAAATTACCCTGGAATCGTCTGTCTGACTTACAAACATTATTTTAAAACTATGAACATTTCACCAAGCAGGCTTATTTAGTAATCAAAGAACTCATGCAACGTAAACTGTCTCCCATTAATATATTGTTGATTGTACCTATTTTACTTCTTCCTATGCATATTGTTTGTAAATATGAAGGCATAATTGACATGATCGTGATCGAAGTCATCCAAGATCTTGATGAGAATGGACCCAACAGATTAAAGACAAAGCTTCAACAGTCTCAGTTAATCAGACGCGGCATCACCTCAGTACAATAAAACAAATTTTTTCGATTATTGAAACAGTCCAGGATCTTATTGAAAAAAGCATATATTCCAAGTTAGTTCAAATTCTGGTCACAAATGTGTTTACCAGAGAGGTGCCAAAGTCAACGAATCAGACGCAAGATTACATTATTAATATGTATTTATCAGACCCATACAATATCTTTATAATATTAACCAATATAGCAAGATTTGTCAAATCTGTTTGGTAGCAAATTCAGCAAGTCATATGAAAGATCAACTAATTAGGAAATATCACTCATTATCGAACTTGCAAATGATCGTGATGATACAGGTCGATATTCTAAATCAGAATCGAGTTAGAAATATGGTATCCAGAGTGGTGACTGTTCATGTTTTCTAAAGAGAGAGGTTTCCAGAACACTACATCACTCCTTTCCTTTCAGATTTAAAATTTATGTTTTTAAATTAAAAATCAGTTCAGTATATTTCGAACTAGTCATAATGATAATAATAATAAATTTCTTAACATAAATTCACATAATAAAAATTCATAAGTGCATTAAATTTTGCGTCTGGATTTTTGTTGTTGATAATGTACAAAATGGTAAACTTTGAACTGAGTAAAGTAGTTTTAAAGCTCTCACGGTTTAGTCCTATTCTTGGTTTTGATTGATGGTAGATTTAAAAAAAAATCACTAGGTTAAACTAAAATACCTTTTAATGAGCCACATGTTATTGTTAACTATCTAGATCTACAAAACGGTTTAAAGATATAACACACTACAATATTTATAAGCAAACCATCATACAACACAATGTATGTGGTAAAGCTTCTAAACGTTTTTTTTATATATATTATTTTGCACACACATAAACCTTTAGGTAGACTGGTAGTTTTCTGGTTCGAGATAATTTTATTGCTAGGTCGGATGTTGGATATGTGTCACATTTATCTCCATCTTTTTTAGATTTATTGTATCATATAACTGGTCATCAGATGGTGGAGTATGGGTTGAATTCTTTACTCTCTTGAGGAATGGAGAATTCCTCGTTATCTGATGGTCTTATCTTCTCGCTGTTATCATTGATATCTTTTGTTGACAACTTCATACGGTTTGGGGTCGAATAGAGATGACAACTTGTCTCACTTTTCTTGCTTTACTAGAACACTGTCTCCAACTTTGAAATTTGTATCAGTATCAATTTTCCTAGTTTTGTTGTCGTCTGATTTGATTTGTATACTTGGGAGTTTGGTTTTCATCTTTCGTCCAAATAGCATTTCGGCGGGAGATTTGTTGGTTGTTGCTTGAGGTGTGGCTCCAATTGCGTAAAATGTTGTACATTTCTTGTTTCCAGCTTTTATGTTCTGCATTAGCTGCTTTGATTGTTTGTATTTTTCATCCAATTGTCCTCATCAACCTCTCTGCTTTAACATTGGCTTGAGGCCTTAAATGTGTGAGAACTTTATATGGTTTGGGGTCGAATGGAGATAACAACTAGTCTCGCTTTTCTTCCTTTACTAGAACACTGTCTACAACTTTGAAATTTTTTTATGCTTGAATCCCATTTATTCTGCAAACTTTATAAACTCATGTCATTTGGATGAAGGTCCATCAGCCATGTTTATAACAACATTGAAAATATTTTGTCAAGTTGCGGAATGACTGTTTGTGCTAATGTAGAGTTATTAATTTCAACTACTTGATTCTTTGAGTAGTCATCAACAAATACTATTACGTAGACTTCTGATGGAATAGGGCCACTGAAGTCCATGCTAATTTGACTCCAAGGGTTAACTGGTAGAACTGTCATTTTTTGAGGCTCTGTCGTTTGCATTGATGCAAGGTACGGTATACAACTTTAATAGAACTCCTCTGCTTGTTTGTCAGTACCAGGAATCCATACTTTCTCAAGAAGAAATTGTTTTGTCTTGATTATACCCTGATGGCCTTCATGTGCTAGTTCTATCACTATATTTTATAGCCCCTTTGGTATTACTAGTTTCCTGTCGCACAGTAGGACAAAACCATTTGTAACTGGAACGATCGTCAGTTTTTGTCTGAGTCTTGAAAATGTTTCCAAGGTTTTGTTTTGTTTGTAAGAATGTTTCCAAATTCCAGATTATATCGATCTGGTAACATGCTGAAAATCCGGGTCCTCTAAGGTAGCTGTCTGAATTTCTTCAACGGTTACGTCTTTGGGTACGGCATTGACGAATATGAACTGAACATAAGCTTCTGCAACTTCAGAATGTTTACAGCATTCAGTTCCAGTCTTGGGATGTCGTGAAATATAATCTGCTTCGTTTGTTCTACCTGGCATGTATATTGTATATCAAACTGAATGCTTATAATCTCCATCTCATTATTCTTGCAGGAGTTGTGGTTTTGGATTGTTGAAAATGACTAGAGATTCTCGTTCCCTCTGTGAATATCGTTTTTCCACATCTAAAAGTGCTCTACTGGAGTAGGCAATAACCTTCCCATTTTTAGTTAATAAAACGCATGGACCGACAGGAATTGCATCTATATTTAATTGCGTTTCTTTTTTTAGGATAGAAAAACGCTATTATTGTATCACTAGCTAGGTCTTGTTTTGAGTTTTTCAAATGCTCTTTTGTGTTTTTCAGTCCATTCCCAATGGTTTATTTGGCTTGGTTAAGGCTTGAAGAGGCTCATTGATTGTGGCGTAATTTGGGATAAATCGTCATACATAGTTGTGATGTCTAGAAAACTGCGTTCTTGATGGAATACTGGCACTTTTAATTGCTTCATTTTTCTTCGGATCTGGAGAAATTCCATCTTTGCTTAAAATGTACCCAAATAACTCAATTCTGTTTTTGTTGAACTTGATTAACTTTGCTTTCTGCCTTGACTTTAGCAAAATGTTTCTTCTTTGCCACCACAAATATTGCATGTCTGGTTTCTGTATTGTTGTTTGTTGCTGCCTTTAGTTTTCTCCATGAAATGCGTCTTGCTTCTGCGACGACTCGGTTTCTTTCGTTTTTGTTGTGGCATTAGCACTCTGTCGGATTTTTCTATTTATGTTGCTTGTCTGTCAGAGTTCCGTGGGACTGGCAAGTGAAAGAAGATGTGTTATGTCCATCTCTTCACAAGTCTAAGACCTGTTGACATGCATCCTTGAATTATTTGTGATTTTATTTCTTTGTCAACATCATTGAATTCGCACATTGCTGAAAGCTGCATTAGCTTTGTGTGGAAATGATCAATCAATTGTTCATTTTATTGCTTTTCTTGCAGAAATTGACAATCTTCTGTCTTTTGTAGGGTTTCAAAATAGTCGTTTACTTCCTCTCCTGCATAGTGTAAAAGCGGGTTAACGTTTTGTGTCTCTGATGTACATTCCAATCAGAAGGTTGTCAATTCGTTTCGCCCATTGAACATCATGTGCGTTTTCATGGACCGAGAATGATTGGAAAATGGGCAAATTTGCTGCCATTATCAGAAATAAAGACTTTCACTACAAGTGTACAACACGGTAGTAGGCTTGTAAAAATGTTCTGAGTAGAAAGACACAACTGTCCTTATTCTTCACTTGTTATCCATGACGTTTTATTGTTTGTGCTTTGTAATGAGAGAGGAAAAAGACCAGTTTCTACAAACACGTTTATTTTATAGCATACAAACTTTAACTGACTTGCTTTTCAGACCTAGATCGATCACCCTATCTATCGCCCTTATCTCAGAGTTCTAAGATGCCGATTCAGTGGTGGGTAAAGTCTATACTGCCGTATAATGAAACACTACAGTCCGCAAGTGGGAATCTTACCCTCAGTGACCTCATTGATATAAGCCTATATTTCAAGTCTGATCAAAGTCGGATTAGAAATACGTTATCCAAAGTGTTAAGAAGCTCAGCTAATCAGATACATGATTATCTCATTTAATATTCTCGCTCATTATTGAATCCAAAAACTGTACATTGATGACTAGACACTGATTTATCTAAATCCGGGGAAACTGTACATTGATGGCTAGACACTGATTTATCTAAATCCGGGGAAACTGTACATTGATGGCTAGACACTGATTTATCTAAATCCGGAAAAATCAGTTTATTGGGCCTTACTGCCAGATGAGATTTTAAAAAAAGACAAATGAAATGAGATAGATAAAAGAAAGGACAACGCATATAAAAATAAGAACAGATTGGAAGGTTTCATCAGTGTAAAACAAAACGTGGCTGAAAATGAATTCTTGAGGGTTAACATAAGCAAGGTAATGTGTTCTGTGTCCGAGTGCTTTTATGTATCAGCAGTCTCTACAAGGTTTCCTCAAATAGCAGCTTCTATCGGATAACAAAAAGGGACTGAATGTGTGTTATGGTTAACATGATCACCCATTTCTGCCGCCACAAACATACCACGCAACAATCCACGTAAAATACATACTGATTCACGATGTGAACCAAAGAAGCTCAACTGGAAGTGCGACAGAGTCATAATCCAAAGCTCACGAGTTCGTTACCCGCTCAAATTGGCCTTGACTGTGTCTCTTGGAATGACATTTAGCTCCCATTTCCACTGCATCTAATACAGCAAATAATGTATTGACAGTGCCGTTACAAGACCACTAAGCACAGAATAATAATTTTCTTACCGAAATCTTTATTGCATCCAAGATATATTGTGACATAATAATTATATTTCGCAGCAGTATGATATTTCAGCTGTACTAAAGTAATTGCGTCTATTCGATATAAAATGGACATTAAATCAAATACGTTATGGTAATTCGCATTGTATATAAAATAAGTGCGTTATTGCCACTCACCCAACATATAAAATACATCAATATCGTTACAACACTTCATGGATCGTTCTTTATATACACGAGATAAACCAACATCATGACTAGACAAGTTGATTCCATCGTAATGAATATATTTAAATTATCGTACCAATATGGCTACTTTAATTTGAACATAAAACTAACAGGCTACTTTCACTTTGTTGTCTCCCTTAATTGCTCTTCACACAAAAATACACAAAATGACTTAACAGTCTGGGTCAAGTGGACATGGGGTGTTGCATTGATCCATTGGATATATAATAATAAGATTAATTAAAAGTCAAAAGATGATGATTTTGTTGAAAATAGTATACTGTATAGTAGGAATTGCATGAAGACTACTAACAGTGGGCAGTCAACTAATATCTCTTTCAAGCTCCAAAATTAATGCAGCTGATCCAACATTTAAAAAAAAAAACTTATGGTACAAATAACATAATATACGTTATAAACCCTGATAATCAAAACATATTCACAATTAAAATCACATTATTGTCGTTGTAAAAACAATGTTTTCTTTGCAAAAGACAACATGTGTATAATATGAAGAAAAAAAAACGAGTATTATTCTGCCTTTCGAACACCATCCTTGAAAAACACAAGTTGCAGTTCCGATTGCATTAGTCATTTGGATAAGAAATTCTTCTCTCTATAGCTGAAAGACAGATATAATTGCCTTTTTATTTATGGAGTACATCAAGTCATAAAAATGCCTACCGTAAATCTACAGAAAATCTCCGTCAATCCAGGAACTTTTATTTTATTTTCTTTCGTACGGATGGATTAGCAGGGAATCTGGATAAATGAATCTTTTCAATGAATAATAAGGAATATCCGATCCTGTCGTGTTGATACCAAGTACATGCCGAGATATTCCTGTAAACAGAGTCAAAAGCTCTCTAAACCGTTCTGAACACCATATATAATTGTTGAAAACGTTTATCTGAACTTTCAATGATTTTCCAATCATGCTTTACTGTACATGTCTGTATTTTCCAGTGCTGATATCTGACCGAAATAAGATGATTGCGTTAAAATTTATGATTGAATCAACAATGTGTGATTAGTTATGGCATATATACTTTTTTGGTACTGGCATCCAGAATATTTTATTTCTTACAAGAACACGCGATACCTAGGCAGTATATAAAATGCATATTTTCAATTTTTAATTAATTTGAATCTAATCTGCTAAATATTCAATATCAACCATTCTCTTTAAATAAAGATACCATAGTTTCTTACAAGACATACAATGTATTTGGTTTGTTTAAAAAAACGCTAAACAAATCAGTAGGCGTGGGGGGGTCTGATGACTGGTCAATGAGCTAATTAGTAGGCTTTGTTATCTCGATTCTGGTGATTGGTCAATAAGCTATTTAGTAGGGGTGATTATCACGTTTAAAGTGAATCGACAAATGACCAAGGGGCTTCAATGCCGATATTTGGTTCATGCATTATGTAGTAACCCAAATATACCAAAACTACCTTCAGGCACTATAGGGGGAAAACAAATGTACATACTATGAGTTTAAGATCAGTTTTTCAATGTACATAAAAATGTGAGAAAAAAAAATCACAAAATAAAGAACAGTTCACATGATTTTCAGTTAAATACTTTTCGCCTGTGCTCGAGTCGGCTCCAACTGCAAACAACATAGAAATTAATCTAATGACGCATATTTGACCGTCAGATCGAGGTCTTTTATCCAAAAAGTACTCCTAGCACACTGCCTAGACCCTGATATGGTGATTTGCGATGGTAGATCTGGGTCAATGCAGTTTGCAGTTGGATCCGTCTTATCAGCGAGTGGCAAAGTATTTCAACTATACACCATATGCATAAAGTAAATACCGATCCCTAATTTACAAAAGGGTTATGCAACCTGTTGAGTATTTACAATTTCACTTTTGATCAACGTGCAGAATATAAAAACTATATAACAGTTAAAATCACCTATTTGGCACATCCATTGAATAGAATACATGTACAAGTGCTTTGAGTTGTTTTTTTATAAAGAAAAATGCAATAAAGTTTATACATATATGCATTTTGTCATGGTTCACAATACTGTGCAGTCATGAGTGAGTAGTCGGGTTATGATGTTCGTATTTTACTAGTATATAACAAGAAACATTGACCTTGACCGTGGTTGTGAATGGACTGATACATGGACGTACAGACAGTCAAAATGACCACAGAAGCGATCTTTGTGTCATGCTTCCTCAAAGGCCGGCGCATCAACAATTTTACAGTGTTCGTAAAAACTAAGTGTTCGTAAGAGAAGAGACACCCTTAATACATTATCAGTTCCATAAAAGATATAATCACAAGGAACTGAAGCAAATATATATATATATATATATATATATATATATATATATATATATATATATATATATATATATATATATATATATATATATATATATAATCACACCACTAGAACATTCAGCTTCATATCAATCGGACTGCCTTTGTCCAACAGAAATTGCACATGTATTTCGGCCAGTCAAAATATACAAAAATAGTGAGCCGAACATGCCACCCTCAAGAACACACTCGTCCATATACAAGGCTTATAATTTATAAACATAGTTAATTCAAATGAAAGATAGATGGTTAACACATTATTCTGTTCAGTATTTTACCCCGTGTTGGATCATATTGTGGTGAGCTCTTTATGGAAGCGATATCAGCGTCTTTCACTGCCAGTGTCAAAACAATGTACTTCTATTGTCAGAACAGCTAGTCTTATCGCTGACCTTGTAGAGAATTAAAGATATATATAATTTTCCTCCTCCTGGCATACACATATGAATTCTTCGAAAACTTCCAATGGAGCAATCTTTAGGATCCACCGTTCACATACAGTGCATTAATCAATTCAAACATTGTTAAAGAGTGTAGTTTGGTGTAAAGTGGCATGCTTATAAAATGAGAAGTGCATTAAAGAAAAGTCAGAGCTCAACCAAACACGCCAAGTTAATCTCTCTCTCTCTCTCTCTCTCTCTCTCTCTCTCTCTCTCTCTCTCTCTCTCTCTCTCTCTCTCTCTCTCTCTCTCTCTCTCTCTCTCTCTCTCTCTCTCTCGAAGAAGAAGAAGAAGAAGAAGAAGAAGAAGAAGACTGTTGCGTTATCTCAATTTAAGTTACTACCAAAATCCAAACGTGTTTACGATAAAACGTAAAGGAGCAAATATATTTTCCAAATTTTTACCCTGCTTTCGTTTCTTATTCTGCTCCATCCAAAATGTCCCAAAAATTAAACTGACTTTCTGTTCAATCTAAACATGCTGAAAATTGCTTTTAAAGACGTTAAAATTTCGATGTACGTGGGGCTTTCCTCGTAGAGCTTGTCGACCTGTATTGTCACGTGACATCAAACTGGTAAAGACGCTAAAGTCATTTTCCATAGATTGGAAACGTGTAACTCCTTTGTATCTGTTGTACTTTCAGAATGTATTCTTTCTCCATCTCCTTCATGAAACTTATCCCAACTGTACAAACAATTTTTATATACAGTATATTCCCTCCTCTAAGATGTGGGTCTTACGTTAGCCATCAGATTCTATGGTAACAGCCGCAGTTGTTCGAATATGTATACCTTATTTCTGTAAGCTGTTTATAAACTTTAAAAACAAGCCTTTTGAAAATCTGAAACTTTGACTTCGATTATCTATGCATACCCAAATGTTTTACAGTACTTGATGGGTCAGAAAATTATGTTTTTACAAAGACTACAATTCCTAACGTTTTCCACAATTGAGTATTTTTGCATATTATGCAGTAGTGCTGCTTTAAGATGCCCATTAAATGCACTTCTCACACGCAAACGGGCACAGTGAAATAACACTATAGACGAAAACAAGGGTGGTAGCAGATTTCTTTGCAATGTTTTTTTTTCTTTCACTCTTTTTTTTGAGCTCTACAAGACTGTAATGCGACATAATTTACACCTTTCTGTTCATATAATTTAGCTGTCCTTTTGCAGAGTATACCAACTGATCCCAGATTAAGCTACATTCTTCCAACGCGCACACACACACACACACATACATACACACACACACACATATATATATATATATATATATATATATATATATATATATATATATATATATATATATATATATATATGTATATATATATATATATATATATATATATATATATATATATATATATATATATATATATATATATATATATATATATATATATATATAATGCCACGTTTGACTAAATCCACGTAATGACAATGACTTATTCTATAGTATCATTTGTAGTGGCAACGAAATGAGAATTCTTTTTGGATGCCAGGCTGGAAAGTTAAATTCTTCAAGATCTGAATGTCAATAAATTTAGTTAAAGCCGCATTTTCTTCATTATGACACAAGTTTCTGAAACTCAGAAACAATCGCAAAAGAATTCAGTAGCTTTCAATATGAAAATATTTTCATTAAATTACTTGTAAGTGTCTAAATCATTATTTATAACAAAATTGGAGGGGTTTTGTTTGAAATCGCACCCTTGACTGTATTTTTTTTACATTTTCCACACACTGGGTTAAATGTATAATACCGTTAAGGTAATTTCATGTAGTCAAAAATTTCGTCGTGCTTTATTGATAAAACTGCAGACTCCGGTGACGATAACAATCATATGTGTTTGCGTAATCATGCTAACACGCCCAGACGGCTAAACTTAAAGGTCATGACCCTTGGCCTAAAACTCTATGGCACAGCACTGAATACAAAGTTTTCTACTGAAAAGCAACTAACAACAAAGATCGATACAAATTCGCTTGTATATGTATAAGTAATTGTGTTGGACAGTTCAATAAAGTACAAATCCAAATGCAAATCAATGACTTTTGACTTGACACCAAAATCAATTTGGTGTTTAATTTTTATCAAATCTTAACATAAGCGAGGATATATTCGTGATCTACACTATTTTCTTTCTGAGCCAATTAAATATTGCAAGAAGTATTTTAATGAAAATCTCAAGTCAATGCCCCTTTTCAGGCAAGAGGAGTGGTGACGACAACATTTTTGACATTGCTATGGTGCCACGTGGGAGGAATGATAGGAACCATTTTCGTTCAGAACTAGCTGGCTGTCAGATCAGCACCATTTGATTTTAAAGCCAGCCAGTCACCATATGAAGTCTTGCAATGACGATATGTCTACCCGCTCAGTTGTAGTAAGGACAATAAGCTTTTTAAAATGGCTAACATGATGGCCATATAGAACGTCAGATGGCACCATTTTCATTGCTTACCAACTATAATTTGGGTTGGGATGAATGTGTTTGTAAACATTAGTGGCAATCATCCCTGTAATTTAGGAGGGGCAATGATAAAATGTGTGCTAACCTGTCATAAGCACAAAAACAAAGGAAGAGTAATAATAACGTGTACTAACCTGTCATAAATAATTTAGGAGGAGAATTGATAACATGTGTGCTAACCTGTCATAAGTACACAATTTAGGAAGAGTAATGATAAGATATGTGTGCTAACCTGTTATAAGCACAGTAATTTACTTAAGTAAGCGTTATGGTAACGTATGCTAAAATCTCCTAAGAACAATAATTTAGGAGTAATGATAATGTGTGCTAATGTGTTAATAGCAGAGTAATATATGAAGAGTAAAGATAGCATATGCTTGCTAATCATGATGTGTCATAAGCACTGTAATTTAGGAAGATTAAGATAACATGTGTGCTAAGCTGTTATAAGCACAGTAATTTAGGATGAGTAATGGTATGTGTGCTAAACTTCCAAACGTAGTTCTCCTGTAGAAAATGAATATTCTTAATGCTGAAGACAGCAAGTTAGTTAACTGAGGTTTATATTTTTATTATTTTGGTTACGGGTCTTATAAAAACTAACTGTGACACACAAGGGACTACTTTTTGATTTACGGGATTTAAAACCTTAATATTACAGACGATATTTAAGTGAGTGTCAGTGGAAAATACTCTGGGTTTGTCTGGAAATTTGTAGCTTTTAGATAGCGTGTCGGCTTTTAACATACATGGCGGACCAAGACACACCCTGTCACAATTCTATAGTGTAACAAACATGCAGGAAGTTTTGACACGTGCTGGCATGATATTAAAATTTTTTAAAAAATATCAGCCATAAATGCGAATATTTTCAGTATACATGACTTTTAAATACCTCAATGTGTGAAACTAATGGACGAAAGTATATATTTTGCTTCTCACAAATATGTATAATACTATCTGACTATATAACCCTGATATATATATATATATATATATATATATATATATATATATATATATATATATATATATATATATATATATATATATATATATATATATATACACACACATATCGATTGATAGATAATACGTAGATAAGGTATTCTATCGTACTTCAAAAAGCACCTGCCTTTATAAAAAATAAGGAATATATCAACTAGTCATCTGAAGCTCTAACGTTAATGTCATGCCGGAGTCTCCCTTATTTCCATCCTGAAACAGATCTGGGTCCGACCTGAAGGTTTTACGGAGAACTGTTTCCGTTACCATACATTCCGCTGATGCACATTTTCGAAGTCTCTTAATCTTTTTCAGCTTCTCAGGATTACTTTCAAACATGGCTACCAGTTCATGAAAACTTCTCGGTCTTTCACATTTGTCCTCAAGTTCAGTATCACAGCCTTCTGATTTTCTACGTGGTTTTCTCATCTCTCCATCAGACATGTAGTTTCGATCAGCAATAACTCTCTGTGTCCTATCAGAATCTCTGTCAAAGTTGAAATATTTACGCTCAAGCCTTTTTGGAGAGTCCTTATCAGATTTATGAAGTTTAAAAGGATAAAGCGGGGGTTTATTCAAAGGAGGAGATTGTATATCATCTGATGTGATAGAAGAAGTCATGCTTTCTGATCCTTTCTCCATCTGATCATCGTTGGTTGTAGTATGAGGTTTCTGCCGTATTTTTGATTCATTATTTCTTTGTTTTATGTGTCTTGGAGTTGAACTCTTTCTTTTTGACGACCTTGTCGAGGGTTTTTCAACTTTCAGACTTTTGAGTTCAGCTCTATCGTCTTGTATCAATTCAATCAAACTGGGTGCACTTTGTGAACGTGTCAGTTGTGAAAGTCTTCCGCGCTCATCATCACTTGAACTAAACAATTCAATTTTTGATGCGATGCCTTTAGATATTTTCCGCTTGCGTGGGACTTTTACATCGGGAGAGCTGTCACTTGAGATAGAACATTCTGCAACAGAAGACTCTGTGTTCTCCGCCTTTGGCTTGGACTCGAACTGACCTCGAACTGATGAAAACGTGGTCTGTGTCTCAACAGTCTGAGTTTCTATTGTCCTCTTAAGAACATCAGCTGGCATTGACTTTCTGTGCTCCATATTTCCCCGGCGCTGGAATCTTCCAGCTCCTCTGGAAGAATGCTTTTGCTCAGACTTAACTTTAGAAACTAGTTCAGTGTCTGCCTGAATTTCCATGTTCACTGCCACTTGTTTAACAGTAGAACTGAGACCTGAAGGTTTTAAACCGGCTGAGTCCACTGCTATCGCTGAGCCCAATTTATCAATAATGACTTTTCCAACTCCAGATTGTGTGCTTGAACTTGGTTGAGCTTGTAGTTTAGTAGGTACATCGGGTGGCTTCTCTATTCGTTTTCTAGACTGGTTAACATGTGCAGGTACTTCAGTGATGACCTTGTGCTCTGCCCTATCAATGGCATGGACTGTTTGTGCAGAAGAGTCTGGCAGGGTAGTTTGTGAGCTTGAACTTGATCGGATAGGTTTGTCAAAGGAAACATACAGAGCTGACTGATTTCTTGACTGTTGTTGACCTCCACTTGGCGCGCCATGCTGATTTCTTACTTTGTCTTTCCTTAGGTCTGTCATAACTGGCCCTAATTTATTTACAGAATAGCTACTCTCATCTTGTATATAATGGTGGGTGACTTTTGGCTGAGCTTTGACCTTTATTGGCACTTGAGTTTCCTTACTCGGTTCTGATAGTACTGGGTGACCATGCACGGCATATGTTGAAGCATTACTCACTACTGCTTTGCATTGTTTCGTAACTTCCTCTAGAAGAACTTGAAAAGCTTTTGTAATATCCTCAAATTCACCTTGCGTTTGGCGTTCTACCTCAGCTATATCTTCGCTAAATCCACTAGCGGATCTTTTTGATCGAACCCTAGACTCGATATCAACGGAATTCTCAGATCCTTCTTTATTGTGCCCAACATTTACAATATTTGAAGATGACTGATTCGGTGATTTTACATAATCCCGCCTATCAGCACCATCTATGATAGAGTCATCGTCTAAATCTAAGCTGTCATATATTCTCTCCAGCTCTGTTAAAGCATCGTTCAATTTTGATTTCTTGGCCTTTCCACTGTCTATTGGTGAAAATTTGACATCAAAGTATTTCTGCTCTGCAGTTGGAGCAAACTTTCTCAATGCCCGCAGAATTGAATCCAACCTATCTTCATCAGCTTGGACTATTCTTGACTTTATTTGTGACAACTTAAACTCAACCTCTCTAGCCAAGCCCTTTAAGTCTTCAACCGACTGATCCAAATATGATGCATCAGGCTTTGACTGACTAACCGATTGCTGTTGCATTTGTAATGTTCGAGTCTGATTCGCTGATAAGTCTTTTGATGGGTCAAGACATTGAACATATACTTTCTGATCGGCAGCATGACTACCATTCAGTAGACTGACTACTGATTCATCTGATGAATCAGCAGCTAACCCTGTGCTTATAAGTTTCTGTTTCAACAACGATGGATCAAGATGATAGTTTCCATTGATCAAATACGGGAATTGAGTGTACTGGGGATCAATAAAAGGCGCTTGCATGGCCTCTTTTAGTTGCTGCTCAAATTTCTCTTGCCCTGTAAGTTCATTTTGTTCTAACACCGCAGGCCCTGTACATCCTGCCAGCTGTTCATTATTTTTATGCGCGATAACCCTGCTTGTCAGTGATATTTTAGGCTTTGACACTGAATCTTCTGTAATCTGCTTCATAGAGTGCTTAAGGTCTGGAGAAAGCAGGCTGGGTGAAGAGCCTGAGCTTCCATAACTTTTTTTTGTTTTGGGACTTAGAGGCTTCCGTTGTAGAGATGCTCGAATGTCTTCTAGGACTTCATCAAGAGCACTTGCACTGCTTTTCTCAGCTGAAGGTGGCTGTTGTGTTAAGATTTTGAGCCGAAGTGGTTGAATGTTAGGAGTTTGAAAAGCTCTTGTTCGGAATGTTTGTGCCTTTGTTTCACCTTTTAAACTCTCGTTATTGGACATTTTCAAATTACGTATATCCCTGCTACCTGAATCAACACTTTCACCTTGAGAATGAAGAACACTTTCAGATGAGCCCGTTGCAATCTGCAACAAGGAATCCAAGTCGTCAGTTTTTTTAGAAGGAAATTTATCTGCTAACAGAGCATCTTTCCCAAAACTTGTCATTTCCTCTATTTCTTTCCACACAGGATCCTCAGAAAAAGGAATAGTCTGCAGTGTCCTGGCTTTCATTCTTTCGATACTGATTAGACCTCGCGAACTTTCCATATGTGGAGACCATAATTCCTTTTCTTTGACCTTAACTTTAGACTCTAAACCTGAAAGAAAATTATTCAAATTGGCCATTTCTTCCTTTGTTTGATGCGGAGACATGGGAGGTGTCTCAAAATCTGATCGCATTGCAGATAACAATGTATTTTTGGTTGGCGACAACGGGACAGATTCAGACATACTCTGAGTCGGAATAGTGATTATTGCTCTTTGTAACAAATCTGATTCGTATTTCCTCGTCACAAGAGGGGAGACTGCTTTAGGAGATATAGTCTCTATGACACTGAAGGGTTGTGGAAAAACTGGTCCCTTATCCCATCTTTCTTTAACATACTTTGGAATCTGTCTAACTGGCGACGGTGACCTTTTTACTTCACTCTCACTTGCATCTGAATCAAACCTTTTCTTTAAGTCTTGAAAGCTATCTGAAACAATCTCTTTTAATTCCGATAACTCTTCATCGTACCTTGATGTTCGCCATGACTTTCTCACCCCACCATCTGAGTCTGTTGCAATGGGTGGTTTAGCTTCCAGTGTTTCCTCATTTCCACTCTGTTTCATATTTGTCAAACTTTGTGCATGCTGTGATTTTCTCTTTTGCTCTATTTCGCTCCTTTTCTCCAAATGATGCATGCTTCCTGATGATAGCGACCGCACAGTCACCTCAGATGTATCAGAAGATTTTACCGCTGCTGTGGGTCCTCGGTCAGATATAACTCTAAAAATCCTGTGCAAATTAGTCTCCGATGCAACAACCCTAGGCTCACTGTAAGACAAAAGAGCTGGTTCAGCTCTGCTGACCTGAGAACCAGATGAAGTAGATTTTGTCAGATTCACAGACATCGTTGATACTTTTTGATCTGAAGGCTGATGAATATGCTGCCGCTTGTCTTGCTGACTACTGTCGCTAGTACATGTCTCTGATTCCTGGATTGTATTTAGTGTCCGTTGCAATTCTGTACCATTAAGGTCAAACTTTTGCTTCATCAGTTTTTCCCATTTTTTAACCCTCTCTGATACCTCAATATCATACTCCACATCAGAAAACATGCCTCCCTCTACAGATGGTAAGGAGAGACTCTGCGATGGCTGTGAAACAATAGTGTTATTTGCTCGGCTGTTATTTGTATATCTATGACCATACGAATGTACACTTGGAATTTCATTAGTCTGGGATGCATTTAAGTGACTGTCTGATTTCGACAAGTCCTCCATTTCTGGCAATACTACTGATCGCCTTTGGACATATGGACTGCAAGTTATCTTGGGTATAGAATTCTGGGTAGGAGAAGAATACGAATTTGTGGTTGAATGCACTGTTCTCAAGCCTGGCCCCTGCGACAATGATTCCTCCCTACGTGTCGTCGTGTAAACTGACTGACTTAATGTTGGCTGTCTGCTAGTTACCATGGTAACATTTGGAACTGACTGAGACATGATATCTCCCCGAAATTTGGCAGTTTGATTGGATGCATTGGAGGGAATCTGCAATCGAAAACGAATTTCCTCCTGAACTGAACCTGAAACTATGGGCTTGCATTCTTCTGGATCAGATTTTGCTTTCGTCAATTTGGAGTCTGACACGTGGCTAATATAATGACTGGACTGACGCTTGAGTCTTCCACTCTCAATTTCACTTTCCAGGTATTGAATATTTGACTCAATTAGATCATCTAAAGAGTCATCACTTGAATCACTGTTTGGGTACCGTCTGTGCAACTCCATTTTGTTAATTGCTTTTTGGGGATTATTTGATCTAACTTCCCTAAAACTCCTCATTCGACCCTCGTTCGTGTTGTCCTTTCCTTTATTAGAAATATCTACCTTTATGTCGGAAGTAGATTCTTTGCTTTCTGAAGTATTCCGATAGCTCACTACGCCACCTTGTGGTAATTCTACCATTCGTCCTCTTGCACTTCTTTTATCTGCACCATGAGGAAATTCATGTACATTATTTGGTCGACTGGACGCTACCTGTTGAGAAGATTTTGCAATACCTTGTTGCTTAGTATATTCATCATAGAATCTTCCATTGCCAGCTGAAACGAAATTATTCGTATTTTCCAATTTCGCAGTTCCCTTATCATGCTGAGGATTTACTGGTATGAATTTGCATGGCTCTTCCTGATATCCACTCGATTTGAGTCGTAGATTTCTTCCTATGTCCTCTGTTGGAATATCAGGTTGCTCAATGCCACGATATGAACTTTGTGGAAGAATGTCAGTGTCATCCAAGGGTTTCTTCTTTGCGAAAAGGTTGGAACTTAGTATTGCCCGTTGTCGAAGCCGTGAAATCCGCGACTGAGGTGTACATTCCTCATCACTTGTCACAGTAATGTCAATTCTTTTGTTCCTCCTCTCCTCAAGTTTTTGAAATTTCCCTTTCTGCAAATTTGAAACCACAGCATGTCCACCATTTTCCTGAAATACAAAACTCTCACGGTTTCTGTTAGAGGCCACCCCTTGAGGAGATTTACTCCTAACTGGGCAACGTAAATTTGTTTCCTTTTGAAGGTTATCATAATGTGAAAATCCATTTTCTGTGCCATGTACAGATTTTCTATTTGGCTGTTTTCCATTTTTCTCAATCCTTTTAGTCCTCTTTACATGTAATGGGCTTTTTGTCCACTGTTTCCTAGCACTATCATCTGAATCAACTGAGTCACTCCCGGACATATCACGTGTAAGGTCATCATCTGAAAGGGGCTCTGTGAACATGGAGAATCTGGATGGGTGTGGCCTACTAAATCCATCTATCTGTTTTGTCCCCTCCTGTATCGAATTTCTTATTCTTCTTCGACCACGTGGTCCCTCACTCCTTGATCGCCGCTTCGTGGCTGCCTTGTTTTCCTGTGTTTGGTCACTTTCAGCTGTGTTGGGTTCGCCACGTCTTCCTGTAGTAGAAGATTACATAAATTTAAAGCTGTTTCAGTATTCTTTCTATAATATTGGTCTTATTACACAATGCATTTTGTTTAATAAACTGTTTTGTGAAAACCATACAGGTTTCCATGACTCCTAATGTCATATCCCTGTGTTTTCTGCAACACAGATAAGCAAAATGTGTGAAAAAATTTCATTCATAATGGCAACCTATTACTGGAAATGTTTCACTGAATTGTTAGATTGTTTACCTATACTATTGTATTGCTTACATGTACTGGTATATTGCCTAAATGTAATATTATGCTTACCTGTACAGGTATATTGCTTACCTGTACTAAAATACTAAATACCTGTAAAGGTATATTGCTTACTTGTACTATTATATTGATTACCTGTAATATTATAGTTTTTACCTGTAATGGTATATTGATTACCTATAATATTATACTGTTTACCTGTATTTGTATATTGCTTACCTGTAATATCATCTTGTTTACATGTACTGGTATATCTTCCTTACACTTTTATTACATTGATCACCTGTACAGGTATATTGCTTACCTGTACTATTATACTGTTAACATGTACTAGTTTATTGCTTACCTGTACTGTTATAGTGCTTACCTATTCTATCATAGTGTTTACCTGTACAGGTATATTGCTTACCTGTACTATTATATTGCTTACCTGTACCGGTATGTTGCTTACCAGTACTATTATATTGTTTACTTGTACTTGTATTTTGCTTACCTATACTATTGTATTATTTATCTGTACTGGTATATTGTTTACCTCTACTTGTATATAGCTCACCTGTACTGGAATATTATTTAAACTACTTGTATATTGCCTAGGAATTGAATAATGCAGCTTATGCATTCAAAAGATCTAAGAATGTCCGATTATAGAGAAATATCATAGAATATTTTATTAATTTAAAAAACTCAGGGAATATATTTATAAGCTTGTGAATACATGACTTTCCTATTAATTTAAAAACCTCAGGGAATATATTTATAAGCTTGTGAAGACATGACTTTCCTATTAATTTAAAAAACTCAGGGAATATATTTATAAGCTTGT
Organism: Potamilus streckersoni; assembly: GCA_016746295.1. NCBI lineage: Eukaryota > Metazoa > Mollusca > Bivalvia > Unionida > Unionidae > Potamilus > Potamilus streckersoni. The sequence goes on from JAEAOA010000579.1 coordinate 210,492, forward strand.
GAAGACATGAATTTAATGCTACTAAGACCAGTAAGGCTTGGCAGACTGATTCTGTGCTGTTTACAGTTTTACAGTTTGACAAGATTTAAAAGTGAGTATATGATGCGTCATTAGGTGACACTGGTTCTTGACAGACACAAAGAAAAAAGCTAGAAAAGTGAATGAAATTACATTTTATTGAAATGTAATAAAAAATGCTACGGATTTTAAAGGTCAAGGAGCAACATCTCATACCAAGAAAGGAATATAGTTATTCAACAAAGAGATTTCTAGAACCATTGGACCAAAGCTGACCCAATTGTAGCACCATTGGACCAAAGCTGAGCCAATTGTAGCACCATTGGACCAAAGCTGACCCAATTGTAGCACCATTGGACCAAAGCTGACCTACTTGTAGCACTATTGAACAAAATCTGGCCTAACATTATCAATACTGGACAAAATCTGACCTAGTTTTAGTTCTGGTAACCAGACACAGACTTCCAATGTTACTAATGAATATTTTTGAAAAGGAGTGGGTGTTCTTATGTGTGACTGTCTTGGAAAACATTGGCCATGGCAAATGATGTTGTCATTTCATGTGCCAATGAAATGCACCACACTTATTCATTATGCATGCAAGCCCATTACTGCCAAAATATCACTGGCAAGTTTATGTTTATCCCATGTCACTGAGTGCTGTATTTCACTGCATACATTTTACCTAATATAGCCTATTTGCAACAAATATAGAAACCATTATAAACATAGCTGTACAAAATCTTAAAGTTGAAACAAAAACTAGCTGCATATAGCTTTCAAGATGTCCCATTGAACATTTCAGCGATCTAAGATACAAATGGGTTTATGAAATGGTACCAGATTATCTCCAAATCATCTACCATGTGAGTGGTAGATGATTTGGAGATAATCTGGTACCATTTCATAAACCCATTTGTATCTTAAGATCAGCTGAAATGTTCAATGGAACATCTTGAAAGCTATATGCAGCTAGTTTTACAAATATCACTTATAGTCTGACATTCAAAATAACTTTCAAATTTCAAAACCATGCCTGGAATTACTCAAGAGGGTTTTCAGCTACATAATACCATGGCCTGTTTATCAGCACACAATAAGCAAGAATTTAAATCTAAATATTGAAATGTAATAATTGTACCCAGATTGTACCCAGATTTTACCCAGATTGTACCCAAATAACTTTGACAAAAATTGGATCCAGGAAATATGTCAAGCAAAAGCCAACAGTCACATAAATTATCCTTGACCTTTTACCTCTCAGCTTCATTGTCAATATGGAGTTGTCCCTACCCAATGGCTGTCACCTCAAGATGTTTGATGAATGTTGGTGTACAAAACCCATCATGCAGAAAGGAAAATCAGGTTGTAAGCTGCAGGACCTTGACTTAGGACATAGGTAGCAGTCCCCAAACTTAAGAAAACAGATACTGTTATTACTATATAATCCTGCACTTTAAATCAGGGAATAAATATATAACTTCAAGTGTGTGTGTGTGTATATGTATATATATATATATATATATATATATATATATATATATATATATATATATATATATATATATATATATATATATATATACAGTAAGACCTGTTCTGAAAAAACACTGCTATGTGAGACCACCTGTCTTGAGGAACCACATTCTTATTGTACATATTTATTTGATTATATAAGACTGTGACCTGTATGGGAGACCACATGCTATGAAATCCAAGGGTGTGGGTGAGAATATTGCATGTCAGCACTGGATGATGAAAGCTTACCAACAATTTTTGAAGTTTATTTAAATCAATGCATTGCATCATTGAAATATCACAACACATGATATATTTGCATTACATCTACAAGGAAGTCTATTCATTCCAGTTTTGCATATAATATTAACACACATACACACACACACAGAGATGCATATCCAGTTCCATCACTAACAGATACAGTTGTCACATTCTTGTAGTTTTGGGAATGGTCCAAACATTCAGCATACATTTATCAAAGGAGAGTTTAATTCTTATTCTCACCTGATTTCTGGATTCTTCTCTCTGCCATTCCACCTGCCCGGGGTTCTGGGAGAGGAGGTGGGACTTCAGCTAGGGCTGAGATGTGTGGGCTGGGTTTTGATGGTCTGGGTGGTTCTGGTGGGGGCCTCGCAAGGGGGTCAACCACAACAGGTTGAGGTGTGGACTGAGAGGGAAGGGGCTCCTTAAGGGCAACTGGTTGGGATCCAGGACTGTTGTTGTTGCTGCTGTGCTTTGAGCTGTGGTATTTTCCCCCAAAGCTCCTCAGTTTCTCATCAGCACTCTGTAAAGATAAGAGAAGCCTGAACTAAATACCATATTTCTACTAATAACATTACAAGAGACTTACAATTTTATTTAATAAATCAGAGCCTTTTCACCAGTAATAAAAGTATTCTACACTGCAAATTTCCAATTAACAATGAAAGACACCATACATCATAAGCCCAAAATCAAATACAAGTACACATAAATCCATTGTGATATTGCACAGAATATGATGACATAGACAGCAAAACACCAGCTTATTATTGGTGTCTATTGTCAATGAAGCAAGGTTTCAGCTTGCTTGGGTTTTAATTACATTTTGGCAAATGTTACCATACAGCTGTGTATATGTTTATCTCTTTATTTCTTTTATCTGTAATATCTTTTTGTTTAAAATGCAGATGAAACTAAAAGCAAGAGTTTTGTCAGCAAAAAATATGCATTGCAGAATGAATACAATACTGTAAGACCAAAATAAGACCAAATATTAAATTTCATACAATAGTGTCCTTGCACCTAGTGTGGGCTAATATTAATGCACTTCTGATAAAAAATTGGGATTCAAATCTTATATTTTGGCATATATTGATATTGGCATTAAGAAGGTAATGCACCAACTGCAGTAGTGTTTATGGTGGCAGTAATGTTTGTTGTTGTATAATATAATAAACTGAAGAATAAATACCTCCACATGTAATTTGTTTTTGTACAATATAACACACTGAAGAATAAATACCTCCACCTGTAATTTGTTTTTGTACAATACAACACACTGAATAATAAATACCTCCACCTGTAATTTGTTTTTGTACAATATAACACACTGAAGAATAAATACCTCCACCTGTCTAGAAGCTAGGCAATAAGTAGTTTCCAAAAGTCTATTTTGATGTAAATTTATACAATTTTCAGCCTATTAAATCTTCTGGTAATAAGCCATGGCTGTAGTGAATGTTGTCATAGTTACTATGGCTATCATTAATCTCAAATTTATTTACATTTGCATATATCTCACTACCTCACTATCTGACCCTTCATTATAACATGGTTCCAGTTACATCAGTCTCTCACTATTATGCTAATCAATATAAAATGGATCCTGTTACCACCCTCTCACTATTAAACCTTAAACTGTGATACTATTTTTGATATAACACTTCATCACTTACAGACCCTCATTATAACGTTGTTCCTGTTATAGCACTCACTCACTAATAGATTCTTCATTAAAACATTATTCCTGCTACTAGACCCTTCATTATAATATGGTTTATCTTTCCTTGCTATCATAACTCTCATTATAACATGGATTCGGTTACAGCACTCCCTCACTATTAGATGCTTCATTATGACATGGTTATTGTTATAACACTCACACATTAAATAATATGCTAAATGCATATTTATTTCATTATAAGGCATTCATACTGTAAGGCAGTATACTGCATGGCTCCCATTGACTGTTTTATAATGAATATGGCATTATGCTTTATGGCTCACATTGACTGTGTTATAATGAATATGGCACCATGCTTCATGGCTTCCATGAATAGTGTTGAAATGAATATGGCACTATGCTTTATGGCTCACATTGACTTTGTTATAATGAACATGGCACCATGCTTCATGGCTTCCATGATCTGTGTTATAATGAATATGGCACCATGCTTCATGGCTTCCATGAATAGTGTTATAATGAATATGGCACTATGCTTCATAGCTACCATGGTCTGTGTTATAATGAATATGGCACCATGCTTCATGGCTTCCATGGATAGTGTTGAAATGAATATGGCACTATACTTCATGGCTCCCATTGACTGTGTTGTAACAAAGTAATGGTATTCTAAATGGATATGGTTATGATCCCATTTCATTACAGAATAGAATTAAGAAGAATTATTTACCTTATTATAAGTTAATCCCACAAAAAGCAGTAACATATAAAATCACACATAAGTCAGATCCAAAGGTAAACTGGATAGATCCAGATCTGCCATCACATAACGCACCAACAGATCTGGGTCTCTGGTGTGTGTAAGGAGTATTCAGTTGAACATACAACTTAGACCTTGATCTACCAGCATGTAATGCAATAGCAGATCAGTATCTCTGTTATTTACTGTTAGATTCTTCTTAGAAATAAGTATGCTTGGCATAAACTTATAAGTAAGTATGCATGCAACATACTTATAAGTGAATATACATGGTACATTATTATAAGCAAGGCTACATGGTACAAACTTAAAGTGAATACACATGGTACATCCTTATAAGTGAGTACAGATGGTATATACTTATAAGTCAGTACACATTGTACATTATTATAAGTGAGGATACATGGTACAAGGATACATGGTACAAACTTAAAAGCAGTACACATGGTATATACTTATAAGTGAGTACAAATGCTGAATATGTATACATTGTATGCTTTATGGTTCCTATGGCAACTTTACAATGTGTATGCAATACATCTCACATTTAGTAATTTTTAAAACATTTGTCTAGGAAGAACATGAAAAAAAAACTTTAATAAATCATATACTGTAATTTGTCTCAACCAAGCATACTGGTACATCAACATGAGTGCTTTAATTGGACATTTTGAAAGAAAATCTATCTAAAACAAAGATCTCTATATTGGGTTTTTGTGTGAAAAAATGAAATTTGTGAGTCTTCTGGCCATCTCAGCTAAGATTCCTGATAGGAAAGAATTGTTGATAAGGATGGTGTGTGATATGTTTATGACATCATTTGAATGGCATGTGATATGTTTATGACATCATTTGGATGGTGTGTGATATGTTTATGACATCATTTGAATGGTGTGTGTGATATGTATATCACACCATTTGGATGTGTGATATGTTTATGACATCATTTGAATGGTGTGTGATATGTTTATGGCATCACTTGGATGGTGTGTGTGATATGTATATCACACCATTTGGATGTGTGATATGTTTATGACATCATTTGAATGGTGTGTGATATGTTTATGACATCACTTGGATGGTGTGTGATTTGTGTATGACATCATTGGTGGTGTGTAATTTGTGTATGACATCATTTCATGGTGTGTGATATGTATATCTCACCATTTGGATGTGAGATATGTTTATGACATCATTTGAATGGTGTTTGATATGTTTATGACATCACTTGGATGGTGTGTGATATGTTTATGACATCATTTGGATGGTTTGTGATATGTTTATGACAGGGGTGCACACAATTTTCAGCATGACCAAGCCAAAATGATCTACCTACCACAAAAATGCAAAACATATATAGGCTGACATCCATTTTTTTTAATGCTATGCATCTATTCACACTACCTTTGTGATCCACCTGTCAATCAACCTATTGTGCACCCCTGGTTTATGACATCATTTAGGTATAGGTGAAAGTGCATGTAATGGTGTCTACAATAGTTGTTCTTGTTCTTCACTGGGTTCAAAACCATTTTCAGCACACTGTAGGCTATACATGGTGGCCAGTATATCTGATGGAGGAAGAACCTGGAAACATCCTTGGAAGAACCACGGTCCCACTCGTAGCAACTGCCAAGCTTTCTCATGTACCCACACTGGCCAAGTCTGAGACTTGAACCCATGCAGACAGAGGTGACATGCAGGTAATCTATAAAGTTGAGTGCCTTAGAGTCTTAGACCACATGGTCACCTATTTACTGCAGTAATTCTCAAATGTTTTTCAAATAATTTGGTGACAGGCTCAAACACTTTCTGATATGCACTAATATATATATATATATATATATATATATATATATATATATATATATATATATATATATATATATATATATATATATATATATATATATATATATTAAAAATGTACATTCAACAAAATTCCATCTAATACTTGGTAACATTTTTCAAAATTAACAAACAATATTAACACAACTGTTGGGCTCAAAAATATATAAATTAAAGATCGCTAGGAAGCACCTGTCTAGTTATTATTTTTTTTTAAAATTGTTTTTCCTTGCAAAAATTTAACTTACAAAGTCAAGCTGCTTATAATGTGTTGTGGCACTAGTCTTGCCATATTCTCATTCTGAATGGCTTACTATTTTCCATTACTTACACGCTATTGATTAAATCCTTATTGTTTGTCTTTGACACAACATTTGTATAAAAGAGACAACCAATATTGGACTAGTCTAAATTATTAACCACACTCTTTGACCAGTCTAAATTATTAACCACGCTCTGGGGAGTTTGGGTGAGTATTGATCGTAAGTTACATTAACATTGTTTCAGGCATGAAATACACAGCCATAACACAATTCTAATTTACCTTGGTTATTGGAATCTGCATGTGTGTAATAACATTCGCATCATGGATTCATAATGGTTCCTATATTCTCTCTCACTTCCACAAAGCCATTGATTATTTTCCGTTAGAATCAAACTTCACCTAATGAACAATACATAACTGCTCCTGTAGCATAAAGCATTTACATATGTTGGAATAGCTATGGTAGTAACTACTGACAACAGACTGTGACTAAGACTTAGAGGAATCCTAGACAATTTTGCTTATCATCAACCCCAAGCCAGAAAACCAGTTGGCTGATTCTAAATGCTTCTAACAGATTGATATTCCAACTTTCAGATATCCAAGTACTGGAACATGTGTATCCTATATAATTCCATTAATGATTTTCTGCAACAAAAGTGTCTCTATTCTGAGAAAAATGGCCATGTGAAACAATAAAAAAGACAAGGGAGGATAAAGGGTTGTCATTCATTGGTTTTGTTTTATGCTCAAGTATACGTCCTCAGCTATTTTGAGAAAATAAATATTTGAGAAAATTTTGCTAGTAATAAAGTAAATGATATAATGTCATATCGAATGCAATGAAAGGAAACAGTATAAATTACTGCTGGAGGGTTGGGGTTGGGTCTTCTTACTTCCAAAAATAATTTTGCAACTGATGGAATCTAAAAGAGAGCATCCGTTTGAAACATAACTTCGTAAGACCAATATGAAGAAAATTATTTTTCTCTCTTGGAAGGGAATTGTTTTAAATAGCAACAACTTAACAAAGCTGCATGAATGTAAGCGTATTTTTTTTTCAACAGTTATTTTAAAGAAAAATTGGGTTGCAAATCATACAGCATGCGACTTTCCCTTCAAAAACGATTTTAGCATACAAGAAACATTTTTTTATGCAAGAAGTTTATTTTTCTTGCAAACCACTTTTTCAAGTTTTAGTCATTTGAGAAGTGTTTCCTTTATGTTCTTTGCATGTGGCTGACGTATATTTTCATCCAGAAACCACACAATGGTTTTATATCGTTGCAAAATTATCAAACAATTAAAAATTCAAAAGTAAGTAGCCACTGATTGTAAACATTAAAACTGTTGTTATGTTGCAAGTAAATGTCAACATCAAACTTATATTTTGATACATATTTGCTTAATTTACTAACAACACTACATTCATTCAATATAGCAAAAAGAACAATTTTATATTTTCTATCTGAGACAACTTGTTAACTTTATAATTATAAATGAAAACTTACCAAATGTATGTAATAATCCCACTATACAGCCTCAAATATCTATTTATTTATACGAACTAGAATCTCAGTCCACACCTAGCAGCCCGCTGTTCAGGTAAAGATAAAAACGAACAGTCTATACTCCTTACCTTTTCCTTATCAGTGAATACTAGGTCTGGGCACCAGTCTGCTGCACCTTATGTACCAAACAACCAGACTCTCCAGTAAAATTTCAAATTCATAAAGGCAAAATGGTTTTCCTTTGAAACTATGTTGTTAAGATTTTGCTTCAGGCAAAACAAATAAAATTGAGTTCAGTTTAGCATTTTAAAATAAAATCTTTTCCTTTATCACAATGATTAAAGCCCGGTTGAAGTTTGAAAATGTTTCGTGAAACACAACGAACTACTTACAAATTATCATCTGTTTTTATTTCCCGGTGTACCTACTACTCACATACGAAGTTATCTCTTGCATTTACTTCTTCGTGTACCTACTGCTTACCTAGCGAGTTATCCCTTACATTTACGTCTATGTGAACGTACTGCTTACCTAAGAAGTTTTCTCTTGTATTTATTTCTCTGTGTATCTACTGCTTATCTAAGTTATCTCCTGCATTTACGTCTCGGTGTACCTACTGGTTACCTAACAAGTTATTTCTTATATTTACTTCTCTTTGTAACTACTGCTTACCTAAGAAGTTATCTCTTACATTTGCTTTCCGGTGTACCTACTGCTTTACAAAACAATTTATCCCTTCCATTCGATTTTCTGTGTAGATACAACTTACCTAACACGTGACACTTGCATTTGATTTCTGATTCGAGTGAAGCCATTTTAACATCAGAAAAAAGAAATGTTTGCTTAAGTAAAAAGGTGCCACTGATAATATCTATATCTAGAATTTTGTCTTCTTTTAATTGATACGTAGTTCCGAGGATTTCATTCCACACACTTTTGTATGTAAATCTTTAACATTTTCGCAAACAACAAAAGGAAACAAAAATATAACAAAGATAAAACGAAAAGGTTAAAACTCACAAGTTTCTATTTACAACATGATCATATTAAAGATCACAGTTATCCCCCAATGATGAACACAATTCCAGAACTAAAGACAATATAGTATAATTCCATTGAAATGTTGATTTCGTTATTGTCTGGCAAGATTTCTTTATCCCGATTGGCCTCCAGTTAATCGCAATGGAATCCTACCAGGACGTCCATGTGTGTGTGTGTGTGTCTCTCTCTCTCTCTCATACACACACACACACACACACACACACACACACACAACAGAGCCGTTTTAAGAAGTTTTGGGGCTCTAGGCATAAACTCTAACCTTAAAAGTAACCAGAATTGAGTCTCAATCTCTCAGTCTCAGATAGAGAGTATTGCATTGCATTTCCACGTGTATGTGTGTCATATTTTGTTATATTTATTAATATAGTACTAAACTGCAAACACAACAGACATCGAAATTATGTTTTTGGGCCGCCGTGGGGGCCCCTGCTGTGCGGGTCCCTAGGGACGTACCTCGCGTGTCTATGCCTTTAAACGGCTCTGTCAGACTGAGTAGAAAGTTATTTATCAGGCTTATTCTCTTGTACGGACTAATAACATGTACCATGAAACTTATATTTATATAATTTAAACGGATCTATAAATGAAATGAATTCATGACAACAACACAGTAACAAGATCAAAAACAAACTCTATTATAGTACACAATTACAAAAAATGTGGTATTATTTTTATATATGATTGTCGTTAAGTGATTGCCACTTGGACAGTTCGTAATTTATTCTACAGAAAGCCGAAGATGAGCCAAGACAACCGTTTGACTAAAATCATTCTTTGCTCCAAGCATAACCAATTTACTGTTAATGAATGATGATTTAACGGGTGATGACAGTTTATCACCTACAAGCAAAAGGTCAGCCGAATCCATGTCAGTAGAGCATATCTTGACCAAAGCCCTTTGGCATTTGTGTTCATAAGACCATGCGTACATTCATTCACAGTTTCCTTTTTAGCTAAAATTGGACCAGTTAATATAAACTGGACCACTACATATACTACAGCCGTTGAATCAGTCTACTGGCTGGGGAATAAAATATTGAGTACTAAATATTTTGAGATGCTACGATTGGCCAATTAATGGGTTTGGTTTTGTTCAATCATTAATTTCATAAACTCCATGTATATGTACTAATTTCCTACTGACAAAACTGCATGTTTTAGTGCGAGGCTACACTATTATATATAGTACAAGTCACGCAGGTCATGTAGGCATTCAACACCGACTATTATTAAGTAACGGGTTTCATTTTTGTTAGAAATTGATTATACATACCTTTAAGTGGCAAGCATTAACTTCATTTGTTTTATCCATCCGCACTCGTTTGGAAAATCATTATTTAGACGTTTCCAAAGGTGCATACGGCAAATTTAATGGTTAAATACGTAGACATTTTTTTTTTGGACGAAATGAATCTAAAAGGTATGTGTCAGTACAATCTGGATTGAATACCACTCGACGTGCTCTTTCCTCCTTGACCCAAGTTTAGTAAACGACCACTACTGTATAAGACCATAATTTTCGTCTGGAAATTTCATGATGACATTTAAAGTCCAGAACATTCAATAACAGGATTGAATAGACTTTGGTTAAAGAAAATTAGTGTTCAATTAAAACAAAAAAATAAAACCATTTATATTTAATTTAAAATCTGTAAATGCACATACATGACCCATGTGAATTTTACTAAAGGTTAGACCAGAAGAACCTCTATAGCACGAGGATAAATAACGTGCTGAGAAGCACCTGTTTCTTCACTGTTACAAAAATCTTCTAACTAATGAATAGAAGCATGCGTAGTCTCTATGCCAATCTAATTCAAAACTTATTTTTATTATTTAATGTATTAACATTAAGTTATGTGGGCAATGAATTAGTGATTTGATCTATATATGTATATTAAACATCAGCCAAAAATATCTCAAATATTTTATGCTTATTGCCAACTGTTAAGCATTGTGGGGAGAGGGGTGGAATCCCACAAAGCTGTGGATGAGGGGTTGGTTTTAGTATCAACTAAAGACTTATTCAAGAAAAGAAATTCGAAGATATATGGTCCTGAGTAGTGAAGATGCAAGCTTTTATGAAAACTAAACATGCCTACAGTTAAATATGCACACAGATAACATGATTTCTGACTTCTCAAAGCAAGCAGTTAATTTAATGGGCTATGAAACATTGCCTGCACTGATGCTCTTCCGACAGTTATTTTGATAACAACTAATAAATCTGAAGCTTTCAAAAATATTTCACTAACTTGTTTGGTTTCTCACATATATATTTAAGTGCCTCATAATTCTGTCGAGTGGAAAATATTTGAGATTGAAGGAGCTTCACAAGAAATTCGATCTGGTTGACGTCATTCACAGAAGATCAGAATTAACTTTTCACTCATTCTACTTAGGTTTCCAGAACTGCCTTCAAAATCAGAAACGACGAGATAACACACAGAGGGACAAAATGATAAAAGCCGGGGGAAGGAAAAGTGTAATGGATAAAGGAGGAATCCCTTCCTACCTCTCTCAAATGGATTTGTCTCCTGACATTAAATAATTTGTATGAATTTACGAGAGGTCTATCCTTCCTTACCTTTATTTATTTTTCAATTGCGATATCTTGAAACAATCTCAGATATATTTTCTTGAAAAACTCCAATTTGCCAAATGTGGTAGCAAATATATTATCTTACATGTCTGAATCAACATATTCTGATTTCAAGTGCAATACAAAAATCCTTGTCATGGCCTCATACCTTTAACCTTATTTCATGGACAGCTTTATCACTGAACGCGTCTTAGATACATACAAGATATACCTACACGCTACGTTTAGTTTAATAGATAATTAATTTGTTTTGTTGGGTTGGGATGGAATGGGATGGGGGGGTAAGCAGCTTAAGAAACTGAACCAGCAACATTCAAGGCAATCTTCAGAGATATCGACAAAATGAGTTTGATAAAACTCTATTCATCCTCGTTGGTGTTTTCATTATTACAAGCCAAAAGAGCTGAAAACGAAGGGTCAGACGTTTGACCTTGAATAAATGTCAGAAGACTGTCAACTCTTTTATTTAAAAACAAAGAAATACAATGTCTTGTCAAGAGTCATTCGCAAATATACAAATCACTATGTTTATAAGTTCGATGAGGCACAACAATTCAAGAAATAACCTTAGACTAGATTTCAAGGTTAAGTAGGTCTGCTTGGAGAACTTGTTCGCAATAATGTGGACATTTTGTTAGCCAGATCTGCATAATTTTCAATGAAAACCAACTGAATATTACAAAAGTTGTTTTAAAGGGGAAAAAATTAAATGCAACAATTATTTCAAAAGGAGTATAAAAAGGTTGTTTTCTTTTTTCTTCAAATGGCTACTGTAGTTGCAATGGGTAGATTTCAGATCAAAACCTTTACATTCGGAACGTTCTACATACTAAAACATACTTTTAGTTCATAGCCAATCTCAGTAAAACCATCTATTCAGGAGATGTGGTCATACAATTTTTAAGCTGTACACAAAAGCAGCCGTTTTGAAGGTACGTTTCAGCTTCACTTTTACATGGGTCTATATATTACAAGATATGTTCTACTGAAAACCCCATGTCAAAACGACTATCCCCATTCAGGTCTAGAAGTCACAACAAGATTTTAGGCCCCATTTTCACCCAGAAGCAACTGCATATTTTAAATAATGTTTGAATGGAAGATGAAACAAAAAACCATGTCGGTATCCATTCAAGAGTAGTAGCATTGCCAAGATTTGCAAAATAGTCACCATGGAGACCAAGCTAGATCAGTACCGATTCCATTCAGGAGCATATGCATGTCGCAAAAAGCCTTTGAGTGAAAATACCACGTTGAAGCTATACTAAGAGTTTTAAGCTAGTCATCTTTGTGATTACAATGTATACTCTAGGAACACCATGTTACATTTAATACCAACTACATATACAGAACAGAAGGAAGCCGTATGCAAAGTGGGATGACTTTCCTCTAAGCACATTAGGAGGAATAGCTAAAACAAGAGTCCCTCAAAAGAAACTGTCGATGTACCGGACGAAAGAATTTCCAAGACATCAAACGAAGACCATTTCTTTCTTTTTAAATGCTGAGTGTATAAACCATCACTGTTATTATTCAGCGATAACAAGATTTTCAAATTAGGTGATGTAGTGCACATACATGGTGTCAGCGAAGAATAATTTTAATTCAGAAAAAGTAGACATTATTAAAAGTGAACCCTATGTTAGAATGACCATCCGTTTATTTGGGAGTAGTGACAAGAAGAACGTTAGGACAGTCGTCGTGGCAACAGGTGAGACTGGCACCATTTTCATTAGGACCAACTAATTATCTATAGAAGTCTACTAATGTACATAACAAGTCGATATCGCCATTGATTTGGAGAGGAGTAGATATACAGTATTTTCAAGAAAGTCACTATGGTGGTCATACTAAAGGCTAGTTAATTCTATTAAGGCCCTGCTAGACACATTAAGAACTATTCTGATGAAAATCCTACGTCAACGTGACTTTCGATTTAAGAGGAGTGGCGAAAACAATATTTTCCAGATGGGCACATTATTGGACGTTAGATCAGCACCACTCTCATTTAGGATCAACAAAACTTTATAAGAAGTCTTTTAGTGGAAGACCCATGAAGATATGACCGTTTATCCAGTAATAACGAGATGTTCAGCCTAACAACTGTAGCAGCTGTATCAGAAATCATACCTTCGCCATGGTCATTCGAGACTAACCAGGAGCCTTCCATTCAGGAAGAGAGTAATAAAAAAGTTTGTTTGTTTGGATGATTTCTTCAGATCAGTACAATTAAAGGCCTGCTAGCCTAAATACGATGTCTTCGAGTGAGAAGCTTATGTCGATACAACTATCCATTCAGGAGAAGTAACGATAACAATAAAAGTTTTATTTCAAGATGGTTGATGTGGTGGCCATATTTGATGACCTGACAGCATCATGGTCATTTAGGACCAACAATACCATGTGTTTGTGTGTGTGTGTGTGTGTGTGTGTGTGTGTGTGTGTGTGTGTGTGTGAACTTTCATGTCAGTCCTCCAAGCAAAGAGGAGTAGCCATACCAAATTGGTCTAGCAGTAAAGCTAAAAGTGGGGATCAATTAAATAGTAATGAGCAGAGACCAACTCGGCGGGATAGTGGGGGTAATGATGGGGAGGGGGTTCAAATGCACTTTAAAAAATAACGTCATCCGCATTTATATCACTGCCCCACTTATAACATTGGTATATTTCTGGGATACAATTAAAATGAAGATCTTCTTTATTGTGAAAATTTTATTTGTGTCACTTAACTGAGGTTTTAAGCCTATGAGAATTAATTGTAATATATTTTCCCACCAAGTGACTTCAATAAGGCTACTATGTACATTATTATAAAGCGACAACACCGGTATAAACAGAGCTGTTTTGCAGGCCGCACACCGTCTGTAATGCAGGTATACGGCCAATAGCAGGAAACATTTTGAGCATATTGATAACTTATCATAAATCTTCATTCTAAATATTTAAACTCGCGTGTTTTGTTGCCAAAGTGAAATAGCTCTCCAGTTTATCTACGCCATCCTAGCTCTAGTGAGCATTAGTTCTAACATACAGTAAACCCTAGATAAAGCGAACCTTGCTCTATCGAGCTGCTTGGTACAGCAACTACCAACAGTGGATCCAAACGAAAACTTTTACCCAAAGTGAATACTTCCTTATAACGAATGCTTCGTTGTAAAGAACAATTTGTATGGACCAAAAATCGTTCATTCTAGAAATCATTACCGAGAGTAGAATGACCCCCGCCCAGCTTTTTATTAGCTTTGTATGTAATAAAGCATTTACAATGTCTTATTTCTCTAAGTTTTGCTGCCTTCCTTGTTTGTTGTTGTTGTTTTTGGGGGGAGTAGTTTATTTAAAAGATTCTTTGTATGATATACATAATTTACAAACATTTGTACATAACATATCATGCTTGAACTTTGTCCTGTTAACAGGAGTTACGCAGCAGATGTTCCCATTTAACATAAAAAACAAAAGATTCTTGTACAATATTTGATATACAATCAGAAAATAGTCTCTTCTCTATTTTTATCACGTGTTTAACCAGAAGTAGCAATAATAGCAATAGTAATAATGTTAGTGTCACGCGTCATGTCTTAGTCATCGTCGTCATTATATTTATTCAAATTCAATATCAAAATCTTACAGACTTATGAATAGTATGTGATCAATAAAGGACTAAATCCCTACCCCTCCCCACCTCCACCATACCCCACCCCACCAACCCATCCATCCAGCATCCTTGGAAAAAAATAAAATATTCTAGAAATTATCAGTACATTCCGAAATGCAGAGAACAAAATCGCGCTGATAGAAATGCGTGCGAAAAATGTCCAGTCTACAATTATGTTACATCGAAATTCTTCAATAGTTTCTTCCTTTTAATTCTTTACTTTAAGAATTGAGAAACATTTACTGTCTTTCCAAACGAGGGGTCCCGAGTGGCCGAATGGTCTAAAGCACTCTCCGTTACGGATCACTGCCATCTCACCTCCGTCTTTGTGGGTTCGAGTCTCGGATTCGTCGAATGTGGACATATAAGAAAGCTTGCCAGTAGCTTCTCGTAGGTCGGTGGTTCTTTCTGGGTATTTCCCGGTTTTTTCCTCCACCAAGTATACTGGTCGCACGTGTATAGGCTATCGTGTGCTGAAAAATGGCGTTACGCCCTACAACAACTTTCCAAACGAACTCCCTATTCATCACGCGTTTCAAGAGCTATGAAAGCGTTATGCGTTTCAAGTAAAGGCGCCTTACAGTGACATGTTCCTACAATGCTTCGCCATAACAGTGCAAAGAAACAAGTTTCGTTTCGTTTCGTTTTGTTGTCTTACGACACATCGACACCTGAGAGTTTTTAATGCCAAGGCAATTAAAATAAATTATCTTGCCCCTAGACACACCACGTTAGCCGACCATGGTTGATTTGATGGAAGGATTCAAAAGGGCAATAATTCAATAATGAGTTTGGGACGCTAACCATTCCGTAACTGCCGTTCTTCATAAACAGGTATGCATTGCCGTAATTTAGTTATTTCTCAACAGCAAAACTTCAAATAAGTTAAAATAAAAATGTAGCAATGATAGAACAAAATTGTAAAACTGAATAGTATCCCTCACATTACAGTTTAATAAAATGAACCGTGTTATAACAATATATAGTATAGTGAGTATACCTCTGTATAAGAATACAAAGGTCAGTGGCCTTTATTCAACAGTCAACTGGCTATTTTATAAGAAACAAAATGACGAAATATGCCCTGAATCAATCAACAAAAATAGCCGTCCCTTCCGTTGTGTCGTATCAACAATTTACACTCTTCAAAATACATGAATCGTCCATAATGACGACGAACTGTATATACATGTAGCTCTTCCACCTGTGCATTCAGCAATATCATCCCATAGTGAACTTATGTTACACGGAACTATTTGTACTTTCTTTTTCAGTATATATATATATATATATATATATATATATATATATATATATATATATATATATATATATATATATATATATATATATATATATATATATGTATGTATGTATGTATGTATGTATGTATGTATGTATGTATGTGTGTGTGTGTGTGTGTGTATGTGTGTGTGCGTATTTTCCGGACAAATTTATGAAGTAATCATTTAGCCCTAATTTTTCAAATAGACATTTTCTAAAGACATTTTCTTAATTGTTCATACAAATTACACGAAAGCAATCTCGCATCTTTTGCAAGTAAAATACAATGATACCTTTATTTCTTATGTTAATGATACGATGCAGGAGCAGTGTAATTTGCAAAATATCCATCATGTATGAGCTTTGCTGGCCCCAATAATAATTCTATTTTATGATCGCACAGTGCAATGGTCCTTATAGGAAACCTATCTTATGGTCATAAAGTACACTGGTTGCTATAGTAAATCTATCTTATGAAAATGAAGTACACTGGTCCCTACAGTAAAATATCTAACTTGAGATCATACAGTACACTGACCCTTATTGTAAATCTACCTTATATCCGTACAGTAAACTAGCCCCTAGAGTAAATGTACTATATAATCACACAGTAGATTGGTACCTATAGTAAATCTACTACCATACAGTACAATGGTCCCTATATTAAATCTAATATATAATCATACAGCACAATGGTCCCTATAGTAAATCTACTATATAATCCTACAGTACTCTGGTCCCTATAGTAAATCTACTAAATAATCATACAGTACAATGGTCCCTATAATAAATCTACTAAATAATCATACAGTACAATGGTCCCTATAGTAACCCTACTAAATGATCATACAGTACACTGGGCACAAATATTAAATAAATTTATATTACAACAAGAAACACGTGATATTTGGTGGGTGACCCATGCTTCCAGCTCTCATGCACCAGCGGCCTAACCACTGGAATTGGTGCCATAATTTTTTGGGATGATGAGAGCATGGTACAATCGGTAAGGGTATTCGAGCATGAAAAATACCCGATTGGTGTCGCTAATGACGACATGGGTTCGATTCAAATATGGAACGAATCAAAACTCTCTAATCTGATTGATTACATTATTTTCCATCGACATAATTTTCTTTCATATAATCATTCGTGCAAAGATAAAATATTATATATATATATATATATATATATATATATATATATATATATATATATATAATTTCATGCATATATAAAACGTACATTTTGAAGCAAAGATAAAGAGAAATTGTGCATATAGCTGAGGTTCGAGTTCCTCTTGCCTGACTAGTGAGTTCTCGTCCACATCGATTTCTTACCTTTGACGCTTTTCCATCCTCCTTTGGGGGGGGGGATGGATTCATGACTAACTTGGCGAGGGGTTTAGTGCATGGGTATTGGGCTTGACATCCCGTTTATCATGGCATGTGTTCAGCTTCTGCTAAGAATGAAGTATAGCTCTCAAACGTAAATGGATGTGTGTGTGTTTGTGTGTGAGTGTATGTGTTTGTGTGTGAGTGTGTGTGTGTGCGCGTGCGCGTGTGTGTGTAATTTTGGATGGATCATCAACTCTATATGGTTAAAATTTACCTGCAGCAAGCGGCACATATATTATTTATATTTATACAAAAATAAAATATAGTTATAAAATAGTCATAAAATTTGAAGATGTATCTTTAAATAAACTATTTCTTAAGCATTCGTTATCAAAGAAAGCAAATGTAGTTGGCCTCTTTTTATGCAAAGCTTTCTGTTTTAATGTTACATCTATCTCTAACATACATCACGTTACATCTGCCATTAGACTCATGAGATTTCAATCAGATACTGTAATTACTGCTGTGAAATGATTTAAACAGGACTGGATGTTATTCTGATTGGAGTCTAATTTAGTGAAATGTCTATTATCCTGGTTAATCGGGGGGCATAGATTTCATAGGGATAAAAGGCTGGCGAGATTATAGATAAATGTATACGTAATATGTTATGTATTTGAGGGCTGCTTTATTCGTCTGTAACTTAGTATCATCGAAGGTCTGGAGACAGGTCTGCCATATTACATCACCCCCTTATATAGTGCAATCCTTATGCATTATATATATATATATATATATATATATATTTATATATATATATATATATATATATATATATATATATATATATATATATATATATATATATATATATATATATATATAAGGAAATTACATCAAATTAAAACAAATATAAATTCACATTTCAGTTTGGACATTATTTGAAGAAAAATGCTGCCAAATCACTTAAAAGAAGCTAAAGGAACTAGCAAGCGAGATAAATGGCTTAGCAAGCGAGATAAATGGCTTAGTAAGTGAGATTAAATGGCGAACGTAGCAAGCAAGATAAATTGCTAAACTACATTGAAATGAAACTTCCGAATATAAGCCACCATGTTGATACCACCACGTAGATATCATATTCATATGTTTCATTAAAAAAATGCATGAAAATACAAGAAAAATTAAGGTATGTACAGGCTCGGTCCTAGGATGGGTGGGTCCCAACGCAGCAGGCGAGGACAGGGAAAAGGTGGCCTCAAGCAAAACAAAAAAAAATAATGCATTGCGAAGTTGATTTCCGTCAGCAGCGCAGCGCCCCTGAAAACACGGGGCCCAAGGCGGTTGCCTCATTCGCCTTGCCCTAGGGTCTCACGTGGGTATGTAATGTGTGCTGTTGTCTAGTGATACAAAGTAACACAGAACTGGCAATTAAAATCCAACATATACCAAGAAAGTACAGAATTTCTCTCAAATTTACGCAAAACGAGAATTAAACTAAATATTGCAGAGTTTTCAAATATTGCAAGTTTTCAACACACAAACACATTAGAAATATACAGTATGTAAAAATATTTTCTTTAATATTCATTTTCTTTTCTGTTTTATTTTTTTTTTCGCTTGACCTATGCTTGCGCTGTTGCATATGTGCGCATAATATTACTACGTCACCGGTTGGCAAGAGATTACTGACCAAAGGATCTCAATGACCGTACGTTTGGACAAGATATGTTTTGTGTAAAATTATTAACGTTGTACGTACTTTAGAATTTATTTCAAAAGCGTGCTTTAACATTTTTTTTCATACAACATCCTACTTTGCTGAATAGTTTACATCCATGGGTACTGTTTCTTGGTAGCCAAGTTTTTTGAACAGCCTCTAAGGAAAACAACTTTTTAAGTGGTACACCTGGTCTCGCATATTTATTCTCCAAAATGTTTTGAGGAAATTAAAGCAATTTTATGTCTTTAGTTCACAGTTTGGCACTTTACTCAGAATGAATATAGAACATATAATTTTTCCGAAGATTTGGGAATTTGGTGCTCAACTGCTCGATGAAGGGACATCTGTGTGGCTAAATTGTTCAAAGAAAGGACGGCTATATGACTACAATATTTAAAAGTTGGACTACTGTGTGGCTACAGTGTTCGAAAAAGGGACAGTTACGTGGCAAAATTGTTCAAAGAATGGACTTATGTGGCTACCGTGTTCAAAACAGGAAAACATGTGTGGCTAAATTGTTCAAAAAAGGGATAGCTGTGTGGCTCAAATGTTCATAAAAATGACAGTTGTGTGGCTAAATTGTTCAAAGAAAGAACTGCTATGTCGATACAATGTTCAATACATGAACGCGTGTGTGGCTAAATTGTTCAATACATGGATTCGTGTGTTGCTAAATTGTTACATACTTGGACTCGTGTGTGGCTAAATTGCTCGATATAGTGGATCCTGTGATTGTTTTATCTCAATTTACGGTATCAAGCTGGAGTTTGAGCTTTGTTAGCAAAATGTGACGAGGACGTGAAGTTATGGGCTACAAAGAGGTTCGAAAACTTCAGACTCACCTACATTGTGTGAAACTGGGCCAACAAATGGTAATATGTACTGATTGACTGCTCGTCAAAGGTCAGCCTGTTCCAAACTGTTATCAAGGAAGTGCTTGTCTGGATTACATTAGAAAGGAGTTTGATCATCTAGCAGACTTAAATCTTAATTTCTATGTTGTTCCGTCCCATTAGAATCCTTTGAACCTTTATGGCATTTTCTCTTTCCAACATTATTTGCAGGCCTCCCTATGCGAGAACCTTCTTGGACTATTTTGGACATCCTGGTTACCAAAGTTTTAGGTCACATAAGTTTTCGCTTCTACAGACTAAAATGACTTGTTCACAATCAATATATATATATATATATATATATATATATATATATATATATATATATATATATATATATATATATATATATATATATATATATATATATATATGTGTGTGTGTGTGTGTGTGTGTGTGTATGTGTGTGTTCACATGTCTTAAAACACTACACCAAAAATGGGAATATGTACAGATTAATATTTTCCGATCAAGCCGTTCCCAACTACCCTTACCTGACAAGGTACGGTGCTATTCATATGCAGCAAAAATTAAATGGAGTCACAAGTGTTCTTACTACATGAATACATTTACGTGATGAGGGTTTTTACAACATGTATACATATAATTAAATGGCGCACGAGTGTTCTTACTACATGTATACATATAATTAAATGGCGTCACGAGCGTTCTTACATGTATACATATAATTAAATGGCGTCACGAGTGTTCTTACGACATGTATACATAGAAATAAATGGCATCACGAGCGTTCTTACATGTATACATAGAATTAAATGTTTTCATTTGGCATTCTGGAAAGTGTCCTTTATAATCACGATTTCTTCACATGGAGGTGTCCTACAAGAGAGGTTTATAAAATACTGACTACATTTTTTTGACTCTATGTAGAGTCAAAATAAACGTATGATTTAATTTATGTTTGCTTTCCATCAGAATTTTTTTTGCGTCAAAACCAATTTCGCCTTTGGTCTGCTATTCAGTTTTTCTTCCTTTAGGCGCACAATGCAAATTCCGTACGGATATCTGGTTTGAAAAACAGTTGCCATAATGTCTCAATGATTGCCAAATAGATATAACAGCCAAACAAATGACAAAACCAACCATTTTTGTTTGGAATATGATCCAGAAGGTATACATACAAATCATAAAATGTTTTTTAAGCAATCGTATAATTTCTCAGAGCTGAGTGTAGTTAAGAGTTATCTCTGAATGGAGAAATTTGGTTATATTTAAAGGCGACGACTTTAGGCAGATAACTAAAACGATATTACAAGCAATCATATTAAGCTTCTTCTTACAGACGTTCAAAGCAGGTGCCTTAATTGGCCAATTAACAACTGTCAGTCACATAATGTTTATTGTTGAACTGCGAGCCAACAGACATTTGTTGCACAATTACCTAAATCATGTTTGGTACATTTGGTCTGGCTGGGTATGACGTCATTTTTCAGCGCAAGGCGGCTTACAAGGAAAAAGAATATTTTGAATACTTATTCTAGTTATAAGTGAAAAAAAGACATTGTTTATTGGTGGAATATTAGTATTTTAACAGTCTTGAGTTTGAAACATTTTTTACTAAAATTAGCACTTGACTTTTTGGTGCGGAACTGAAAGCACCTATTCAAACACATGCACGTCCAAAAAATGCCGCAGCTCATATCCTTTCCTCTAAACAGAAGCTAACATCCAGATTTCATCTATACTGATAAATATAGGTTTGCTCATCAACAATCAGAAATTTTAAGTTACTGAATCTTTAATATAATCGTGTTTGCACTGCCACGTTTTCCCACATAACCAGATAGGTCGGTTCGAGACTCAAACCGTCGCGGACAGAACTGGAATGTGAGTGATCTGTAATGCGACCACTTGGCCACCTGGGAAGACGTGCTGTTTTTTTGTCTGACTGAATTCGTGCACCGCGAAATTTGAATCTACATAGTTATACAACTGTATACCAGTCACAAAACTTTTTCAGCAATGATTTAGCAATGTTCTTAAAGCTTGTATGCAACCTCCAAAAGAAAATCTTTACTTTTAGCGAAATTGATCAATAAATAAGTAAATGGTGCATAATCAGTATATTTAAGTCATGATTACTAACTAAGACATATGTGTAAATGTATGTATTAAAGTTGCGTTTAAAAGAACGTCAGGACACCACTAGCTATACGTTGCCGATTAAAAGCTTATGTTCTAAAAATGTAAACAAAGAATTTCAAATAAGCATTAAAACTAAGAAAACTTCAAACAAATGTAAACACGAAATAACACAAGATAAAATAAAAAAGTAAAGATGTTAAAATTCTGTCAAATATCTATAAAATATCTTTTTCAAAAATATCAGGCCTACATTATCGATTCTTCTTTATAGGAAACATATGAGACTGACATCCTTTGACATAAAACAAGCCAGTTTTAAGCAACTTATATCCCTAACATTAGTAAGGGCTATTGTAACGAAAAGCACAAGTTTCACTTCGCATTTTGAAGACTTAAACTGCTCTACTGAACCGGTAATTATGCATATCTTAAAATATAACATTTATTTTAAAAAATGGGGGTGGAGGTGTCAAATCAAAGACAAATTACCAGAAATTAAACTTTGAAAACAAAAAGATTTCGAAAATCTTTTGTTTTTGCTTACGAGGAAGACATTTTTATTTCTTTTCCAAAAAGGAAAATAGTTGAGCCCAATCCTATCACGACTGAAATTTTATGCTGATAATCGTCTTCAAAATGGAATTTGGTGGGCTGTCAAGTGTGTGTGTGTGTGTGTGTGTGTGTGTGTGTGTGTGTGTGATTTGGAATTTTAATGAATCTTTATAAAAATTTCATTCATATCACTACGATATATGTAGTATGGCAATTTATAGTGATGTCTAGCACTGGGGCATCATGCAGCAGACATGTAGCATCATGTCTCACCGTCACATTATCCTGAAACCAGGCAAACCAGTCCGAAAACTAACCTCTTAATGTTTAGCGCCAAGCGAGCAGCTGTTAGTACCATATTTATAAATTTTAGGAATGACTCGGCCTGGGTTTTGAACCAGCGACCTCCCACATTCGAGGTGGACGTTCTAACCACTAGGCCACCGGAGCTGTAAAACTTGCCGGTAGATCGACAATAATAATAATAATAATAATAATAATAATAATAATAATAATAATAATAATAATAATAATAATAATAATAATAATAATAATAATAATAATAATAATAATAATAATAATGTCAACAAGAAGAAGAAGAAGAAGAAGAAGAAGAAGAAGAAATAAATGCACACCAACTGAATATTTACGGTAACAGTTGGACCAATCCTATGTACAAATAGTTTAGCCCATCTATATTTAAAATAAAATGGAACAGGCTCAGTCTAAGTGCTAAAAAGTCTTGATTAATCTCCAACCCTTACTTTACTCATCCAATTAGCACTGGCTTGAACGTTTGCCCACTTGAAACTTTATCATACATACCGACTGATAAATCTATGAATCACCATAGAGAAATCAAGTAAACCTGTAAGCTACCTTTCCCCGCAGAGACCCTTATCTTTGACAAGTTACCTGGAACTTTCTCAAGTTTTGCCGTGTACCATATTCGATATAATACCCACATTTTCATGCACACCATATTCTGTATAATACCCGTGCTGTTAGCTTACAGATTTATTTGGGTAAAGTTTATCAAGTTAAAGCTATTATATAAGTACACACTCATAATCCAAAAATATATGCTTATGTCTCGTGCATGATCACACAAGAAGAGTTTGCTCCCTTCGACTATGCTGTGAGCTCTTTAAATTGGAGATACAATCTCTTTCTACGTTTGGTTGCATTGAGGGGGCAGTGTTCAGTTCTTTCGTGCAAATTTAATGTCGCATGTGCATGACTAATATAAAAATTCATAGAAAATAATATATGAGTAAGGTCAAAAAGGTCAATATTTTTTGGATAGGTATTATGAAGAACAACATAATCATAACACACACCTGACCTGACAAGTCTAATGAAGTTCTTAGAATAAAATGTTTATGCACCCCAACCCGTATTGAATACATGCATTTTTCACATCTGAAGTTTTTTTTTTACTGCATGGGGTGCTCACAGTGCAAACGCAAGCATTTTCCCTGGGTGATAATTTTGAAGAACATTGTCTGATAAATAGCTTGATCCAATTCGGAATAGTTGTCATCCAAACAGTATTGTGAGGTAACCTACATGACTTGAACCCACGTGTCTACTGCAATGGGTGGCTAGCTTTTCTTCCTAGCCAACTATTGGTATTTCGATGGCTACATACTGTGCAGTAACTATTGGAGGACACACGGTACAAATGGTATGGAAAAACGGAACCAGCCTGAAAATGGGTGAACATTTAATAGAGTAATGGGTTTGGCTGGCCAGAATTGGTTAATGATGGAAGTTCCTTTACGAAAAAGAATCGTTTGAGAGATAATCTTAGTTGTAAGTGAAAAAAAAATAGAGACATTGTTTGATTGATGGAATTCTAATCCTTTAACAGTCTTGAGCTTGGAACAATCATTACTAAACTTAACACCTGACTCTTTCGTGCGGAATTGAAAAAATATGTTTCAAACACATGCATGTCCAGAAAATGCCGTGGCTCATATCCTTTCCTCTCCACAGAAGCTGACATCAAAGTTTCATCTACACTGATGAATATAGGTTTGATCATGGGCACTCGGAAATGTTAAGTTATTGAATTTTTAATCTCATGGTGTTTGCATAGGTTTACTATGGGAACTGAATTAGTACCCGAATCCTGGAGGTGGACATGCCTCGCATCAATTTCAAGAACACAAGCCCGAAACAACTTGTTCACAACTATATCCATCTCTTTAATTATTACACAATAATATTTCAAACACCCACGTCATACCCTTAAGAAATTCACCAGGGTACAATATGCGAAATTGGCCTCTGCCACCTGAATAAAATATGTGAGCCCGCACATAAAGGCGAGTGGGGGTTGGTTTTCATCTCTCAGCATCTTTTAGTCTACATCCGTGTTAACTTAATATCTAATCACTACATGTCTGCCCCCACCACTACCACCAAAATTACTCTGAGGACACCCCTGAAAATCATTTCAATTAAATCGTAATAAGCCAAAGGACATTCGTTTCAGCTGGGTAAATAAAAAAACAACGCGTTTCTATTGCAGATTTTTGCAGCCGCTTCTCTCTCTCTCTCTCTCTCTCTCTCTCTCTCTCTCTCTCACACACACACACACACACACACACACCTCGGAATGGGGTGTTATGAAACGAGTTATCAAAAGCTGAACATTATTCAACGAATTACATAAAGATTATATTAAATCATTACCCATCTGAAATTATTTTTATCACGTAGATTTTATTTCAGTGGAAATTATTTAGAAAAAAAGAAGAACCAATAATTTCGTTGATTCTGACAGATGTTGCACTTATTATTTGCTGTGCGTAAAAAATAGTCCCAAACAATGTTGAATTAGTAATAATGTTGAATAGAAGATTATACTTTTCTTACAAACTGTAAGTCAAATAAGAAGCGTCCTTCCGAATAAACAAAATATTTTACATAGACAAAATCATTTTTCAACACAGAATGCCCAATGCGCGTGATGTCGCATTGTTTGATGTAATACCCATTAGAATGCAGACGACGATCTATGTTTATGTAACCTGACATGTTACATTCACAACTAAACATAGTAACATTATTGCAATATTCGTGTGAAAGAAGGTTTACTGGATTCATAAATTCCCATATTCACTGCAATGTGTTTGTTAACGGATATTTGCAGTAATTGACATTGAACAGTAGAGTACAGAATATGTAAATAAGATTCATTTTGAGTCGCATTTGCATCACATATTTGCCGCGTAAATATGCAGTGGTTGGATAAACTTATGTCAGTTTGGAGACCTGTTTATCTCCACATTCTTCTGTGAGCAGAGGTCAGTTTATTTACTTCTGAAGGATAGCCTTTAAACTACGTTTGTATATAGGATGGACTCCATGCTACAGGTATACCGTCCCCTCTACCCCCACCCAGCTCAGTAGTCCGAGTTTCCTCTGACCCTTGACACCCCATTTTTGATATATGGTTTTTTATGTTGGGGTATAGGGTCAGAGTCTATTCCCTATCAAAAACTTGGAATTTGCCGACACCATTTGGTGTCTGCATAGGGTATTCGCCAACTGTAAGGCCTAGAAAACTTAAATGACCTTGCATTGACCCATAATTACATTAAATCGATAGGGAAATCATTTATCTTCTCAGAAATTACAAGCATAACACCGATTTTGTCTTTAATCCGTTGTCAGACGAGACGTAACTACAGCGTTGATGAATTTTGACCTCGTTCGTACCATTTTAATATCTAGTCACATGACTAACTAAATCTCGCAGCGGATGTGCATAAACGTCATAGGTCAAATAGTCATGGAATAACAACAAAGTGCGTTGACATGTAGTTTCTACGTGATCAGTCAGCCTCTTTCCAGGAAGATGCGACAGCGACATGCTTAGGGCTGCTGTTATCCCAATTAATATGTTGAATAATACGTGTTTTTTCTTGTTATTGTATAAATTGCGTGACTTTCATTCAATATTTTTGAGTTTATGTCTTCTTTCTGCAATACTGGAATGGAAGTTTTTGTGCATAAACCTATATTGCAACATGGCAGGTAAAGACGAATACTCGGAAGTTCTTGCCAATGAGATACTTTAAGAAAAGGGATACTATTTTAATATTAAAGAACCACAGTATGGTGTAATAAAATCAGTTGTCAATGAAGGTGACACATTTGCCGTCTTCCACAAGGGGTATGAGAAAACGCGGTTTTTGTTGTTATCACGTGACTATTTGACCTATGACGTTTATGCATATCGGCTGCGAGATTTAGTTAGTCATGTGACTAGCAATGAAAATGGTGCGAACGAGGTCAAAATTCATCAACGCTGTAGTTACGTCTCGTCTGACCACGGATTAAAGACAAAATCGTGTTATGCTTGTAATTTCTGAGAAGATAAATGATTTCCCTATCGATTTAATGTAATTATGGGTCAATGTAAGGTCATTTAAGTTTCCTAGGCCTGATAGTAGGCGAGTACCCTATGCCGACACCAAATGGTGTCGGCAAATTCCAAGTTTTTGATAGGGAATAGACTCTGCCCCTTCACCCCAACATAAAAAACCAAATATCAAAAAATGGGGTGTCAAGGGTCAGAGGAAACTCGGACTACCAGCTCACCCGCTCTTGACTTAGCAATACCATAAGTTTTACTTGTTGTTGTTCTTGTCTTGAATATTTAGCAAGTTTTTATATTATCATATGTTATACATAACAAGCCATTGTGGTGGTAAATTGGTCATATTCAGAAAGACGAGACCATTTTGTCTCCAATTCTTTCATGACTCGAATCAATGGCCGCCAAAATGTTCAGTGAAAACAAAATATTCCAGAAGGCGGGGCTAAAAAGTTTTCACAAGATTGCAGCCATTCAGTAAAGAGAATACTATACAATAATTTCATGGGCTTATTTAGACCAATTAGAATCTCATAAAGTAATGCGTTCAAATGTATAGTATCAAAATATGAAAATGCACACACTATAGATAATGTATACTACATTTTTGATAAAAGATACTACGAATAACACTGAATTGTGTTAAATACGTCAGAGCACATTATAAACGCTCAAAATAACAGAATTATTTTGAATAAGTCACAGCACGTAGCTATCACAAAGAAAAACACAGATTTATGTTAAATAAGTGGCAACACGTAGCAAACACTAAGAATAACAGAATTATGTTAAAAATATGTCTACAACGAATAACAGAATTATGTTCAATATGTCATAGCACGTAGCAAACACTACGTCAGAGCACGTAGTAAGCACTACGCATAACATAGAATTATGTTAAAAACGTCATATTACGTTGCAAAGATTGCAAATAACACAGAATTATGCTGAATACGTCATAGCACGCAGCAACACTACGTATAACATAGGCTTGGACCAATCTTAAAGTCAATGTACTGGCTGAACAAAATGTCTGCTATCCTATTAAAGTCATTGTGTTGTATCTACCGGCACACTCATCATGCGATGACGGAGTTGAGTATATGCGGTTGATACCTATGGAATTTATTCAGGATCAAATAAGATCTTTTTATACTCAAGCACGTAAGAAATGATAGACTTTATCTGATAGAATTCAAGATGGAGGTTTAGCAAAAGAACATGACCGGGCTGTGTACATGGTGTGTAGATGCATCAGAGTATGAACATAAAATCGTTAAAATGTAATGCCTTGAATACGGAAACTATCACGAAACTAAGGAGACTCTAATGAAAATACTTTCCTATCAGTTCTGATTGAAAGATCCGGCCTTTTAAGTTTTTGCTAACCGTAAATCTTTTGTCTAAGAAAAGTAAATATCAATGGTTTACATAGAATTTGCTAATCAATGGCAATAAACAGGATTTAAATATATCTGACGGACCTTGCATAAATGCTGCTCTTGTATTGTGTTTAATGTATGTCAGTAGTTCTGACACAATTTAATACCAAGTTGTATTGCATCTTCTTGTATTGTGTTTAATGCATGTCAGTAGTTCTGACACAATTTAATACCAAATTGTATTGCATCCTCTTGTAGTGTTTAATGTATGTCGGTAGTTCTAACTGACACAATTTAATACCAAATTGTATTGCATCCTCTTGTAGTGTTTAATGTATGTCGGTAGTTCTAACTGACACAATTTAATACCAAATTGTATTGCATCCTCTTGTAGTGTTTAATGTATGTCGGTAGTTCTAACTGACACAATTTAATACCAAATTGTATTGCATCCTCTTGTAGTGTTTAATGTATGTCGGTAGTTCTAACTGACACAATTTAATACCAAATTGTATTGCATCCTCTTGTAGTGTTTAATGTATGTCAGTAGTTCTAACTGACACAATTTAATACCACGTTGTATTACATCTTCTTGTAGTGTTTAATGTATGTCAGTAGTTCTAACTGACACAATTTAATACCAAGTTGTATTGTATCCTCTTGTATTATATTTAATGTATGTCAGTAGTTCTGACACAATTTAATACCAAGTTGTATTGTATCCTCTTGAGTTATGTTTAATGTATGTCAGTAGATCTGACACAGTTTAATACCAAGTTGTATTGTATCCTCTTGTATTATGTTTAATGTATGTCAGTAGTTCTGACACAATTTGATACCAAGTTGTATTGCATCTTCTTGTATTATGTTTAATGTATGTCAGTAGTTCTGACGCAATTTAATACCAAGTTGTATTGTATCCTCTTGAGTTATGTTTAATGTACGTCAGTAGTTCTGACACAATTTAATACCAAGCTGTATTGTATCCTCTTGTATTATGTTTAATATATGTCAGTAGTTCTGACACAATTTAATACCAAGTTGTATTGAATCCTCTGATGCTGGAACCTGTTAATTATTAGTGACAGGTCTTGTCTGGTTTGATCAATAGACTGGAGTCCTACTAAACCTACATTGATAGGGGTCAATCCCACCTAATTTTAAAAAGCAAACCTTTGGTGAAATCTCTACCAGTTTAAAGCAAAATATAATTGAGATGAATCTAGAATGTGGACGGACATACAGATGGCTCAATTAAACAATTTTTTAATATGCAGAGTTTAAACTTACAGTGTCTTATAAGGATAAATAAATAACATACATAGTCGCATAAAGATCGGATCAGGTTGAAAACTGCATTGACTCAGATTTCCAGTTACATGATGCGCCGGCTGATCTGGATAAATGCACGTTGTTAGGATTCAACAGTAAAATAAATACACAGACCTTAATCTGGCAGCGCATTAAGCGACGGCATATCAGGGTCTATGTTGCTTGCAGTTAGACACAACACATATGCGAGTATATACGGTAGATTTACGGGGGGACATGCAAAGGCATAAGTGCGAACATGCTACATGAATAAATTCTACATATTTGCAAAATAATGCACGTCTCGCATAGATTTAAAAAAAAAAATTAAATGTCTATTATTCTAATTGACTCCATTTATTCCTTTCTCAGTCAATTAATATTAATCAATGCTAGTTTCAAGGTTGGGTGTGACTTGACGCTTGATATTTTACGGCAAAGCAACGCAAATTGTTTAGTGCCAAAGGAACTGAAGTAAACCGTCTGGAGCAAGAACACATTACGGCCACCGACGGGGACCGATCCAATAGTAAGACTCGATCCCGCGCCTTTTTCAGTGGTGAGTCTGGCACATTAACTGGACCACCACAGATTTTGCTACCATTAGTCGCCTCTTGCTTTCTGATGCACAAAAGTGCACACACAACTAGAGGTACTAGCAGATGGTGTATAGCACAGTGGCTCCTCTCACTGCAGCTTACTCCATAGCGGTGGGTGTATGGCAAACGGTCCTGCTAACTGCTGTTTTTGCTCACTGCAGTTTGCCACCTAGCGCTTCATTGCGCGTTAGATGGGAACTAAACCTAGGAGAAAATGGTAATTCAGGTGTCATTACTCCATGAAATGATGACGTAGAGTTCTTGAAATCCAAAACACATTTGTGAATGATTGATAAGGGCGATAACTCTGTAAAATCACAGCATAGTTCTTAAGCTATGCCATTTACAAGCAACTTTTCATGTGAAACAAAAGGCTAATTGACATGGGTCATAACTCTATCCAAAATAAAATTTGCAAAACAAAACCATAAAAGGCATATCTGGGTCTATGGCGCAGAGGGCAGACCAAATTTCATCAAGATATTTTGAATGGTTGCTGAACTTTACTAGTTACAACGATATGCTGTAGATGAGATTTAAAATGATGATAAAAGGTAATATTAATCTGACCCATGACCCATGTCAACACAAAACTTTAAAAAATACATTTATGTACAATAGACAATGCACCTACCAATATCATCCAGGTATAAGGAAGGACTGCTGCGCATTAATGGTTATAAAATGACTGAACGGAAGCACATGTGGACTGAAAAACTTATAAAAATGTGATCAGTGTAATCCTCAAGCATATTAATGCCGTTAACCTAATTACTAATATCTCATTATGTGTAGTCATGTAAAATTAGATAGTTGGGGGCTGCAAATCCTGAAAATGAGACCGTTGTAGGAAAGTTGCCATTAATCATTAAAATTTTGATTGGTCAAGGCAGTTTTATATGCCTGAACAGCATTATGCACTTACAAAGTGTAGCTATGATTTCCACACAAGACATTGACTGAACAGGATTAGTTTCAAATTTGTTATGTTTTCTTTCCTTCCTGCTCACGAACCAGATTTTTAATAAAAGATTACATAACAGACATCTTCGAAGTTTCTACGAGTCTCCAGCTGCAATTGTAAGCATTAAATATCATGCAGAAAATTGTGATACAATAGCGAAATGTCGACCAATATTTCAAACATTATTTTAAATCTTAGCATCTGTAGCACTTAACTTGTATCTAGTATTTATTGTACTGATGTTCAACCACCTGCATACATACACATATACTGTGCCAGTAATCTAAAGCATCAATAATTACCTTAATGAGCCATTAAAGTCGCGATCCTCGCATGAAACGCATGCATCGTGCAGTCCACTCATTCAGTTTCTATACTCAAATGATTACATGTACCGTACACAGTCAGGCAGTAGATGGCAACCTTTTACAATACAGAATGTACGGTCATTAATGAGGAAAGTGTACCACTGAATAAGTAAATATATGTATTACTACTTCCAAATGCAGGTGCCTTCTTTATAGGATACGGTGTGTATAGCATGAAAAAATTGTGGGAGTCATGTACTTAACCTATGTTAGGAAACCATAAAATGAGGGTCACAGTTATCATTCGTTATAGTTAGAAACATAAATACAATTAGCGAAACATCATAGAAACATAAGCTTTAAGTCACAGGTAAAGGTCAAGGTCAAGGGAGCATTACATTTTCAGTAAAGGGCAAGGTCAAGGGAGCATTACATTTTCAAGATGCACCATCTCGTTGAATATTATTAGTCTTATTTAGGATGACTGTTTTGTAGGGATAAAGCGCATATGACAGGCTATACATGGCGGCTAGAAGCAGAACACGGGGAAATCCTGGAAAGACCAAAGAAAAGCTGCTGGAAACCTTTCTGACGTACCCACATTGGGGAAGCCTGAGATTCGAACCTAGACAGAACGATGTGATACTTCAGTGGCCTATAAAATCGAGTGCATTAGACCACTCGGCCATCTAAAGCCCTGATTGAATATAAGATAGGATGCAGAAACCTGAGGTGAAGATTTAACACAACACCTTACACAAATCCAGATTATATACAAGTCACGTCGAGCTTCATGCATTGAAAATGTGTGCTACTAATAGAGATGCTTATAATTAGTTTCACGATTTTAGCAGTGACTCAGAAATAAAAATTAAACTCAAAAGTTAATCCAAATAACTGAAGAGTATTTTGGGGCCGCAAATGACATACTACTGAAATTAGGTAGTAGTGTTCATCAACCAAGATGAATGACGTCATCACGTTTCAGGATATGGATAGTATACAGTCATCTAGTTTAATAATTCAAGCATGAACTGATAAAACACAAAAATGAAACCAAATATGTTAAGTGCGAAATATGGGTCACAGTCCCCTCCATTAATAACACAGTGTTTAGCATTCGTTAAGAAGTATCTATACTCCACAATTCGTTAGCATTCGTTAAGAAGTATCTATACTCCACAATTCGTGACTATGAATAACAATACAGTCTGTAAGCAAGATGCAAAAAAAAAACTATTTGGTCATGGACAAAACGCAATAAACGTAACCTGAGCCAGTACAGTGACGAATCGCAATAACCTTATTTTGTCGTAGAAGTGTGGTACTTGGAGCTATGATTCTAACAGGAGCATGGATTCAGAAATAAACATAAAACGCAATTAAATATATGATAGTGATATATTTTGGATAACGGTGTAAGGGCCTTGAATGTCATACTACTAACTAGTGAAAAAAAGTTATACAGGCCATGCATGTGTTTAAAACACATTAGTTTAGTAATGGGTTCATTTTATAAGATTTGATTAAATATACCTTTTAATGGCAATTATTCACTTTATCTGGATTTTCCACACATCCATATTCCTTTGGAATCTCACTGTCTGATTCGTTCACACATACATATTCCTTTGGAACC
The DNA here is from genome assembly GCA_016746295.1 of Potamilus streckersoni. Classification (NCBI taxonomy): domain Eukaryota; kingdom Metazoa; phylum Mollusca; class Bivalvia; order Unionida; family Unionidae; genus Potamilus; species Potamilus streckersoni. The sequence goes on from JAEAOA010000579.1 coordinate 244,166, forward strand.
TGTTTATTTGCATCGTCCATACATTTATATTCCTTTGGAATCTCGTTATCTGAATCGCCCAAACGTCCATATTTCTTTGGAATCTCGTCATTTACGTGCTCTGCGAAGTACGTACGGCAAACTTAGTGTTAAAGTAATGGACATATTTAGACGATATCAACATAAAAATGTAGTCCAGTACTAGGCCGATAATCAGTCCCACACCTGCAATGATACTGACTAGCGACTTCGGGGCTGATAATGCATATTCTTTAAAACCAGCTAACAATCTGCCGATACTCTTGTCCGCATACATCGGTACATATTTTATACGCTTACCGGTATTTCTTGCGATATGTACATCCTACTATCGGATCAAATGCTATGTTTAGCGACTTGTAAATGCACATGGAATAGCACAATCCACTTCCCTGTATCCATTTTGGATTTCGGGTTAGATGTGGCTCTTACCCATTACCGATAAGTGCCTTATCTGCATGCACATGTGTTCAGAAAAGATTTACATGCATCAAATTTCACATTTTAATAAATAGGTTACATCCAACCCACGTATCATCCATCAGTATCAACACAGCTTTGGGAATCGATTTATAGAACTAACCATGTACAATCCGGATTGAATATTGTGACAATTAGACTGCACGTGATATTTTCTTGACCCAGCTTAGTACCAGGCCATTTTAAAAAGTCCTTACCAATCAATAAATTTTACCTGGAACTTTCTTGAAGACTGTTAAGGTACAGAAAACATAATCATCAGGATTCATCAGTTAAACAGAATTAGTATTAAATTTCAAAGCAACAATTTGTATTTAATTTTATTTGACTAAATACGCATGCCTGACCTAAATGACTTTTGCTATAGTAGTGCTCATAAATCTAAATGGATCCCGTCGCAACGATTCGCAAGATCATCCCTTCACCAAGTTTCATGAATCCACAAATTGCAACATACACACACGCACGCACACACAGTGCGCGCACGCGCAATTCTACTAAGTCATGAGCTAAATGCAGAAACTTAACACAGCTACTTATATTTGCTTTATTTATCATGAAACGTAATCACTGAGGTTGTAGCTTTATAATTATGAAAACCTATGTGCCGTCAATCTATGAAGCAAAAAATAAACTATTTACTTATGAGGCCGATATCATTTGCTCAGGCTAGGCCTTAGGATGTGCTGGGCCCAAAGCAGCATGCGGGGCCAAAGGCAGCGTTATCCTTGCCCTAGGGCCGGGCCTTCATTTGCTATTGTTAATGTTTAAGTAATAATCTTAATACTGTGTTCCAACTCTTGACTAACTCTCTCCCTAAAAGGATGTCACGTATAAACGGAGACTACATTCCTAAATACCATGAGAGACCACCCCTTTAGCGAAGCCACGTTTCTTGCTGTACTGGTGGCAAAAGAGCGGGGCCACTACAGGTATGTATGTTAATTCAATAAGATGTTAATTTTGTGCCCTAATGGATAGGCAGTCTGCTCCCGAGTTGTACAATGCTTCACATGTTATGGACTTGGTGTAAAAATAGAAAACTTGATTCACTGCATCTCCTTGACAACGGTAATATTTAGTGCAGGCATCTGTCTGGAATCGATGTTATTTGAACTGCAGTTTTTGGTAGCCACCAGAAGATCTCACACCATAATTACCTTTATTTTGCCATTAGAACAAAGAAATTTCTTAAATTTTGTGTGTAAAGATTCAAGGTTGGTGACCTACCTTATGAAAATATACATTTCTACAATTCGGATAAACAGCCTTTTCCGTCGTGTGTCGCATACGACCTCACGGGAACGGCCATGCAATGAAATCAAAATGCAATCAGGCCAAACAGACGTTTTGAAATGAGCTCTCCATGCAACTATGTGTAAATCTCGAGCTGGAAGAGAATTAAATAAAACTGGAACCTGCATGCCGAATGCAGTTTTGTTTTGGTGCATTATGGCACATGAACACAAGTAGGTTATTAAGTGCCGAAACGATTGAAGCAAAGTGCCTTACTCGAGGATATAACACCGTAGTTAACACAGGCTGGTGCTATGGTAAGAATCGAATCCTCACACTTTCGGTCGTGCGTTTGGCAGGCTTACCACTAAACCAATACGACTGCTTACCTTGCCTAAATGCAGAAGAATTAACAATCAACAAAATCATTCAGGTAAGGGAGGCTGTAAAATTACTGCATCATCGGGGACCCTTAAAAAATTGTTACATGTATATGTAAATTATTTAAGTTCAGCCAAAAAAGGTACATGTTTTATTTACAGGCTGAAAGTCTCACTGCAAACTGCACATAACCGAACTTATAATTCACCGGCCGATCAGAGTCTACGCTGTTTGTTCTACTGAATAATCCTGACAAACTGCATAGATCTAAATCTGTGGCACACTATGCGGTGGCAAATCTTGGTCTGTGCAGCAGTTTGCAGTTTTATTCAACTTATAAGCAATACGGTACCAAGTTTTGTGGTGATTTCAACTGGTCCAATAAATAGGACCGGACTTTGTCCGGCACGTCCATTGCCCAGTAAAGCAGTCATATGAGTGTCGAACATATTATGGGCCACAATCGTGAGCTAAAGGTTTTAAATCATTTTTCCTATTTACTATTTTGACTACCTGTAATAAGGACAAATGCAAAGTGTAAGCGAATTAAGTTGCTTTACCCCTGATTTACCAGTTACTACCCTTATTTGCAGTTGAGTTCTAATTATCACTCTTTGCCAATCAAAAAGTGACTTTTCAGCACAAGATCCTTAATGACCGCCTGGCAGAAACTCTCAAATTTAGTGTCCTTTTCAATGGCCTGAAAATAAATCTCAGATGTAATCTCCCGTGTGTTTGCAGGCTGCAGACTTGTGTATTTATGTCCTTTACCACTGTCGGACACAAAATCTCCGATGTAATGTTCTTTTTGACTCTTTGACACTGCATCTCAGATATTGTTGCTGCTGTGGGGTTTAACGCCGTCTTTCAGTACAAGATAGCCTAGACATGGCGACCAATATAACTGGTGGAGAGAGATTTTGGGCGAGATTTATCACATACCCACTTTAGCCGAGTCTGAGTCTCTTACCCCCGGGGGGGGGGAGAGAGAGATGAAATGGCAGTGAACCGAAACGGTGAGCGCAATCAGCTACTCGGCGCCCTTAATCTCAAATGTAGTGCCCTATATAATTGCGAGACACGAAATCACGATTGCAATATCCTTTATGATCTGTTAGACACAAAATCTCAAATGTAATATTCTTTATGATTTGCCTGACACAAAATCTCAAATGTAATATCCGCTATGATCTGCATGACCTAATCTCAAACTGAAGGCTCGTGTTCTAAAGACTTATTAGCTGACCTACATCTTATAACATTATTTTTCACACGAAAACTTTATATTCATTAATAAAATGGGCATTATTTATCATTATTACACATATAATACATCATGACGTCGTTAAATCAACAAGGCACATACGTTAATATTGAGACACCCAATGTACAATTTATTTGTATTTTGTTTATAAACAAGACACAAGGAAACAATAGTACCACCAAGTCTCTAGTTTAAGCAAAGACTCTTTCTGAAATGTATTCTGAGTGTCCCCTATAAGTAGTCCTATTGAAATACACCCCACGTCTACCGCTTAAGTAAAGAATCCTACATAAATAACCCCAAGTCTACCGCTTAAGTAAACAATCCTACTGAAATACACCGTAAGTCTACCGCTTCAGTAATGAATCCTAGTGACATACACCCAAGTCTATCGCTTAAGTAAAGAATCCTACTGAAATACACCAAGTCTACCGCTTAAGTAAAGTTTTATGCTGAACTACACCCCAAGACGCCTGCTTAAAGTCTCCTACTGAAATACACCTCAAGACTCTCGCTTAAAAAAGTCACCTACTGACAAACACCCAAAGACACCAGTTTAAGTGAAATCTCCTACTGAAATAAATAAGTCTCCCGCTTAGGTAAAGAATCCTATTGAAATGCATCCAGCACTAACAATATATGCTGACTATTTATGATAGATTATGTTTACATGGTGACAAAATAATGAATGCAGATAATTCTAAATATCAAAAGACACGTCTATGCAACTAGCTTGACAGAAAAATATAACAGAAAGACGCAGTTATCTACATTCCCTTCCACACGAAAATGTTTCCTAGGAAACAAAATGACCCATCGCATATTTCTCACAGGAAGTTCGTATGAACCGTTACATCACTCCCTTACTAACACGATATATATATATATATATATATATATATATATATATATATATATATATATATATATATATATATATATATATATATATATATATATATATATGGGAGGACCCATATATATAAAATTACCAAGATGTAACTCCAAGCCCGACTTGTACCAAGGTTCCCTATGGTGAAATAGTACCGAAATCATGGAAGTTATAAATATTATTGGTGTTATTACAGAAACGAAAGTACGTTGGTGGATGCATGATAAACAGAAAAAAGTTACAAAAACATTAAAAATATAAAAAACAAAGAATAGGGAAAAGCACATTTGAACCTTTAGTTTCGTATAGGTACTAAAGTCCATGGAGATATCTTGAACGGCTTTTGAGTAATGGCGTAAAATAAAATTCTGTCCCCTCCCCGGTAAAAGTTAATTCTGCACCAACATCACCCTTCAGTAAAAGTTATTTAATGAAAAGTTTTAGCCCCTACAGCCACCCCTACCCCACCTACTCAAATTGTTTGGCCGGTTGCTACATAAATGCTTTTTATTTATACTCCTGAAACAAAAGCGTGAATAATCGATGGATTAACCCATTCCTGATTTTATAGAATATTGACTCTAAATAATTATGGAGAGGAAAAAAAATGACACGTCTGTACACTGACATTATGTCCTAAATTTAACTGATATCTACATCAGTTTTGAAGTTTTCTCCTGGGAATAATGAGTTGGAGAGTGGACGGACAAATGGACAAAATTACGGCAAAAACAAAAGTAAAACTGAAGATTGTTGAAGCAAAAGGCACACCATACATTGCTATAGTATGTACTCTATAAGAACTACACATATATAACAGTGAAAGCTGCATGCAACTCCCCTTCTCCCACCCCACTCAATGCTACAAAATGGTAATCGGGGGTGGCGATAATTCAAAGGCGGCACTCACCAATTATGTACTTTTGTGAGAGTGACGCATGGGAAGTTGTTTGCATGTTGGCATGCCTCTCGGTTACTTTGATGTAATGTTACCAACATTTCTTTGGAAATTGTACACGATCTAAGCACACTGCTAACTAAACTGACTGCACCCTTGTGCTCAATAAATCAGCCTGAATTAGTCTAAACTAAATTACGCTATCTTTAGTAGTTATTAAAATAGGGAAAATTAATTTTGCCAGACAAGACAATAGCAGCTTCAGAAAGGACAATGAATGCATTACCAAATATTACTATATATATATATATATATATATATATATATATATATATATATATATATATATATATATATATATATATAATCGACTCTTTTTTACAATTTACCTCTGAAGTTCAGTAAGTTAAAATGACCAAGTGAAGCTAGCAAGGTTAATTGTTTGTAAAGGCGCACACCAAAATAAATGGAATTAATGGTTCTTTTAACAATACCTAAGATATATAAGGTCTGTTATTATTAGTCAATATAACCAGTGGCAAGACCAGGGGAAATTCTTTTTCTTTACAATTCTAAAGCGCCACCAAAATAAATTTAAGGTTTTTCATGGTATAAATAGAATTTTGCATTAGTACTAGTACGAATTAAATTTCCACAAACCAGCTGTGCGATCGCAATCACTTGTTCTTCATGATAAATAAATCATTCAAATTATTTTATGCACATCTTGCTAATTGAGGACTCGTGCATGATTTTCTTTGTTATAACTAGTTTCCTAGAGTCTAGAAGATACCGAAGTTACACTGATAACATCAGTATTATTGTTGTACGTACGATTCCCTGATTACATTGATGATATACAGTAGGTGCGATTCCTTGTTACATTGATAGTCTATTGTACGTAAAAATCCCTTATTACATTGATGGTCTATTGTACGTACTATTCTCTTATCACATTGATAATCTATTGTACGTACAATTCCTTATTACACTGATGGTCTATTGTACGTACGATTCCCTTTACATTGATGGTCTATTGTACGTACGATTCCCTGTTGATGGATATTATTAAAAGTTTACGTTAATGCACCCAAATGTTGTAGGGTTTAACGCCATTCTTCAGCACAAGATAGTATTGGCCAGTATTAATGGTGGTGGAAGAACCTGGGACACCCCCCCCCCATAAAAACATTGACCCACGAGAAGCTACTGGCAAGCTTTCTCACATACCCACATTGACTGGACCCGAGACTCGGAGCCACGCAGACAGAGGTGAGATGGCAGTGATCTGTAACGGTGAACGCTTTAGACCACTCGACCACTCAGGGCCGCGCACCAAATGAGGTAATTATGGTCGGCTATATGATGCCAATAATAAACTGGCTTTCTTTTTTTCAAGAAATTGGAACTTTTAAAAAAATATATCAAAGTCAGAAATTGCCAACCTATTTTATTCATCATACGACAGAAATTTCAGATCATTTTGAAATATTTTTTTATGAGCAATTAACTGACAGTTTGTTTTGCAAAGGACTGATTTCAAATATAAATGCCCCATAACTTACTAAGTGAAATGATATAAAATAAATGCCATTTAATATATTTCTACCTTTGTCGCCAGAAAATATGTAAACCAATGGGGAGTGGGTGGGAAACAATAATATCGTTTTTCTTATGATTAAAGGTATATTTTGAAAGACGAGGAAGACCAGATATTAAATATATTAAATATATTAAATATTAAAACAATGAACTTGCATCAAGCTGCATATTAATTTAAATTACTAAGAAAACTATTTATCATCAAATGATATATATATCGAATAATATCAATGAAAAATTAGCAATTCTGAAAGCAACTCTTACAGATAATATAACGTCTCCCTATGAATTCGGAATAATATCAGTGGCAAAGGTGTATATCAGAAATGGATTATTACTGAACGGGTGATGTAACTACCTCCTATAAATAACTAAAATAACTAAGACGAGCCTTACAATTTTGACAGAAGGTTCAAACCAAGAAAATAAGCAAAATTCTGAATATTGACTTGAACTAGGATGAAATTTCAACATAACACATTAAAATTATAAACCTGACTAGAAAACCTCTTATCTTTGGGCACATATTCATGAAAAAAAAAACTGTTTAGGTCAGAACAAACTTTTTTATCCTAAGCCAATATTCTTTTCATTTATTGAGCAAAGAATGCAATCTAAAGGTAAAAAAAGTGCATTTTCAATTTGTCATCATCCCTTGTATTAGGTTGTAATTTATAGTGTTCCCTCTTTATAAGGATTGCATTATACAGTGTTCCCATTTTTGCGCTTGCAATATAATATTATCTCTTTACAAAGCCTGCAATATACAGTGTTCCTTTTTACAAAGTCTGCAATATAATGTGTTCCCTCTTTACAAAGCTTGCAATATACAGTGTTTCCTCTCTGTAACGCTTACAATATAGTGTTATCTCTTTACAAAGCCTGCAATATACCGTGTTTCATCTTTATAACTCTTGCAATCGACAGTGCTCTTTACAAAGCCCGCAATTAAGCATTCATACTGTATAACGCTTTCAATATAATGTGCCCCCCTTTACAAAGCTTACATTTCAGTGTTCCATCTTTATAATCCTTGCAACAAAGGGTTTCTATTTTATAACGCTTTCAGTATAATGTGTTCCCACTTTGCAAATATAATGATCTCTCATTACAAAGCTTGCAATATGATGTTCCCTCTTTACACAGCTTGCAATATAGTGCTCCCTTTTTAACGCTTTCAGTATGTGTCCCCTCTTTACAAAGCTTGTATTATAGTGTTCCCTCTTTGCAAAGCTTTCAATATTAAGGGTTCTATCTGTATAAAGCTTGCAATATAATGTGTTCCCCCTTTACAAAGATGGTAACGCTTTCAGTATGTGTTCCCACTTTGCAAATATAATGATCTCTCATTACAAAGCTTGCAATATCATGTTCCCTCTTTACACAGCTTGCAATATAGTGCTCCCTTTTTAACGCTTTCAGTATGTGTCCCCTCTTTACAAAGCTTGTATTATAGTGTTCCCTCTTTGCAAAGCTTTCAATATTAAGGGTTCTATCTGTATAAAGCTTGCAATATAATGTGTTCCCCCTTTACAAAGATGGTCATGTAAGCCATAAATGTGAATCGCCTCATAAATGAGGAAGAGTTACGGATGTTCCAATGAGGTTTAACTTTATATTACACAAAGACGCACAGTGTTTGGGTATTTAATAAAGTGAACACACATTATAATTGCTTTTCATTAATCAAAAACTCAAATTAAGTGCAACAATTGAAGAAGCTATGATAAAGTAAATTATTAAACAATTTAATTCGGTTGATTGCCATGCCGGCATCAGAACGGGGGTTGGCGATATAATGGGGGCATTATGATAAAGGTGCATTGTAGTGCCCAGCAAGGACGGTAGCATGAAAAGTTAAACATACCTTAACGGAAGCATCCTTCCTTGGAGGCTCTTTGTTCAGCTTCTATGCTGTATTAACTCGGAAATGTTTTATCGACGCTAATCTGCGACCAATGACTGATATGTTTTGGCGTAAACGTTTTCAATATACTTTGATAATTCGTAAATCATATATGCTATCAAAACCAAGCAAACTTCCACGTGGAAAATTTACAAACTCTATGTAAGCTATATAGGCAGTATATACATCACCTATAGGTGTGATATGAAGAATTCCTTCTCACCAATGTTTCCATCGAATTTTCACGCCAAAGGCAAACGTTGAAAAGAAATTCCTTCATCTAGTGGTTTTCAATAAGTATGACAGTCACATATCACACACATGCCTGTCTTTATTCCAAATAACACACGTATCTGTCTTTATTCCATATTACACACGTGTCTCTCTTTATTCACTGAAAGATGCACGTAAAAAGGCAAACAATCCACGGAAATGGAAAGTACATGTACTGCTGACAGCGGCACCTACCAACCGTCCATAAGAGTTAAAGTACACGGCTTTAATAGGGACTCGAAAAGAATAAATTGAAGCGAAATTCCTGATTATTCTGTTAGAAAATTGCTGACATTTAATAGGTTGCAGAAACACTTCTGACAATGCAGTTTTCTTCAAGTATATGATCACTCCTTCATTTTCTGCACCAGACTTTGTTATGGTTGGCAGCAGCTAATTTTGGATAAGTCGAAAAGGGAGAACATATGCTGCACCAAGTTAAGAGAATTTGAAACTGTTGAGAGGCACTTAGAGGGAAATAGTGTTTCGGTCAGTTATGTGATGTTCTCTGTAAGAAATTCGGACTGTTTTATGTTTTATCGTAAAAGAGTTAAATATTATTTTAAAAACTAAGATCCAATTAGGATGCAAACGCGATAATTTAATTGTGCGAGATATTTTGAATTTTTATCAAACAGTGTAGACATGCAAAAAGGCATTTGGTAGTGGTGGGGTGGGGGTAAAACGTCTGAGTTTACTTAGTTACTAGTAATAAAATGAATAATTCAAAATTCAACCACCAAATTCCAACTTCAAATATAATTTCTCAGTTGAGATGAAGAAGGACCCCTTAGGACAGAATACTTTGACACTTTGAAAATTATACAAAGTTTATTTTCTTCATTCGACGCTGATCTAAGATATTGTAATTGATACCTTCACGCCTGCTTTGTTTGCAGTTACCCGAATGCTTGTCTAAATGGGCAATTTCCTCTTCTCATACGAATTATATATATATATATATATATATATATATATATATATATATATATATATATATATATATATATATTCAGAGAGAGAGAGAGAGAGAGAGAGAGAGAGAGAGAGAGAGCAATTTAAAGAAAGTGATTAAAAGCCGAAGTCTTGCAATAACCTACTTGGCTGATTAGTGCTCTAAAATCCCAATACTATTAAAACAGAAAGAAAAGAAAATTCGCTCTGACCTTCTTGTTTTTGACCGAATATTAGCATACATCGAGCCACTGTTAATGTTTCTTGTTTGTGCAAGCAACATTATCTAAAAAAATCATTAATTATCATAGCACAAACCTAACATAATTACTTTAGCGTAAAAATTAGGTTATTAGCAGCGACTAAAATTCACCCAGTTCAACGCACCAATCACATTTTTATGAATATAAATAAAACAGTTTCAGAGACTCTGAATTTAATACAACAGCTGCATGTGTTGCCGCCTAATGAAACAGTATAACCAACCTTAAACCTTTTACAACAGGCAACAAAAATGGCACAAATGTACCATGGCCATCTATACTTTTGTCCATGCTTCACTGGTAAATTATAACATAAAGCATATCGTCAGTTCATGAATAATGTTGTTGTTGTTGTGGAGCTTAACGCCATTCTCAGCACACGATAGGCTATTCATCGCGGCCAGTATTAATGGTGGAGGAAGAAACTGGGATCTCCGCGGAAATAACCACAGACCCACGAGAATTCATGAATATTTATAGTTATTTTTAAAAGCATATCTGTGAAAAGAAAGTGTACTGGTGCATAAAGTTATATTTAGTATCTAGAGAAGCTAACACTAATGCACATTTTTTTTATTAAATGTGTGAAATTAATGATTTAGATGGGAATGTTCTGCAAATTTTTCATGCAATATAATAAATTTTATATCAAATATTTTAGTCTTTTATTATATTGTGTAAGTTCTTAGTTTATTTACCAATAGCTTCAATTTACATTCATCAACATCTAGCATGCGGAAAATTTAATTATGGCCTGCTTTCAAATACTAAACTAAAATATTTTGTCTTTTTTTGAGCATCAATGTTTAACACAGGAGAAATATAGCCATGACTTTTTACATCACTCTTTCACTATGGCGCATTGCATTATAACACGGTTCCTTTAATAAGGCGAGTAATGGATCTCATTTTAGAATCATTAAAAGGCGTTTTTTTTTTAATAATGCTGTACACTCTGTATAAAGAAGGAGTGATGTATCTAAACATTCCCCTATGATTGAGTGCCTGCTTGATAATAATATAGAACGATGGAACTATTGCAAAATTAGCTTAGGACACGCCTATTCCGACCCCTTTCAGAATTTTCAAAGTAGTATCCTAAGGGTATATTATATGCAAAATGCTCTGGTGTAAGCTAAGGTAAAATTTAAGGATTTATTTTAAAGTTTTTCAGACGAAAGGTCAATATAATTTTGGAAACATAAAGATTCATATGGTGGATGCGCCTTGTTATTTAGGGATGCATGGTAATTCTAACTGATCATGCTGTGTAAAGTGGCTAAATTGGTGTTCCCAAATTAACCTTGCAACACTGTTACCGTACATTTTGTAATAAGTAAATATTCGAACATGTGGATCTATGTCGTTTTTCCGCTATCATGTGCGCTTGATTGTGTTATAATATTTTTTGTACACTGTGAAATTGATTGGACTTATTTCCACGAATTTTCGTCCTTTCGTTTCCTTTAAATTGTGATAACTCTGAAATAAAATTGTACAAACCTACCGGCAAGATGAGAATTAGCGAGCACATGCCTATCTAGCAGGTAGGTAATAATGTTTGCAGAAGATTTATGTTATAGTGCCAACCTGCTTTTGAGCCAATTAAAACAGATTTCAATTGAACTTTAAATCCTTAAAAACGCAAGTCACATATTATACTTGTCTTCAACACATACCGTGTCCATTTTTGTTTTTCTACCCGCCTCTTATGCATGCGAATGACCAATCACGTGACTAAATGATTACTCCAAGTCTCCAAAAGCTACAGCAAACGCTATTGTTGACTGTTTTGCAGAGAAAAGTGTTATATGACTTAGCGGCACGTCATCACAATGCCGGCTATGTAGTGTTGACTAAAATGTTAAGTTTGAATGAAAAGCTAACGAGTTGCAATAAAAATGATTTCACGTACTTTGGTGCAAAGAAGAGAAAAAAAAAACAGCAACCTTGTCATGGAAGATCACTCATCTTGCTAACAAATAAAGGTCTCTAATAATAGGCGGTCCTACATGAAATCCCACATTATAAAATACATCTGATCGTGCATGTTAAAATGCGGTCCTTCCAAATCAATGGAAATTGAACAAGGTTTTATTGTAGAAATTACTGCAGCTTGAATGTGGTAATTGCTTGTTATAGGTAGTCTAAACTATGCAAACGGCATTCCAATCTAGTCGTCAAGAGGGTCCAAGTTGTCAATAGGGTCCAAGTAGTCAATAGGGTCAAGGTTATCAATATGGTCCAAATTGTCAATAGGGTCCAAATTGTTAATAGCGTCCAAGTAGTCAATAGGGTCCAAATTGTCAATAGGGTCCAAGTAGTCAATAGGGTCCAAGTAGTCAATAGGGTCCAAATTGTCAATAGGGTCCAAGTTGTCAATAGGGTCCAAGTAGTCAATAGGGTCCAAGTAGTCAATAGGGTCAAGGTTATCAATAGGGTCCAAATTGTCAATAGGGTTCAAGTTGGCAATATGGCCAACTTGTTAATACGGTCCAAGTTGTCAATACAGACCAGGTTGTCAGGAGGGTCCAAATTGTCAATAGGTTCCAGTTTGTCAAGAGAGTCCAAGGTGCCAATAGGGTTCAAGTTGTCAGTAGGTCCAGGGTCCGTTTTCTAATCAATATCAATTTAACTCATTTCTATATTAATGTTCCAGTTTGAATCTTTGCATCTTTGCACCTGAATTTAAAGGAGACATATCCGCCAAATTTGTCCCAGCGGTACGTAGCCTAGAAGGATCAGGGGTACCACAATTTTCTTTATTTTGATCTTTTTGAGAGATGGTGGGAGGATTTGGGCTTGAGAATGCACGGCTAGACTTTATATTGTTGCAACGATTTTCATTGCTATATTTACTTAATGAAACTCAGAGAAAAGTCATTACAAAAAATTGAAAATTCTTGTTTGTTTAAAATTTAAAAATTTATGGAGAGGACTTTTTCAGAAAATAGTAGTGTCTACACAGTAAAAGTTCAGTAATGTATTTTAATGACAGGCAAGGTTGGTTACTTTATGCTATTTCATGAACATTTACGAAGCACACATAGTAATTATCACTAGTAATGTGCTTTAGTACACGTTTTTCCTAATAGTGATAAAAAAAATGTCAGTGGAAGTAGATTGAATAGACGCATGAGTGTGGTGAATTTCTCAATAATACGAGCGATGTAAAGCAAATAACATTTTCCTATGTCTTATCCAATTTCGGAAGGTCTCAAAATCTCCAAAGAGGTACCCACAACATAGAAGTACCAATTTAGACCACACTACATCTTATTTGGAAAAGGCTGTCAAAGGTTTCACAAGGTTAAGTCAAAGGCCTTCCTCAGACATTTACGAATTTCCTAATTTAGTCTTAAAGTTTAACCCCAACTCCACCCTCTCTGAGAGAAAGAAAAGCAGCAAGAATTTGTTTATTCAAAGCTGAGTTATGTGGATTTTAGAGATTTTTTAAATATTTTTTTAAACTGGAGGAGACGATCTCTACAAGTAACTTGAATTAGTGATGCATGTCTATGCTTAAATAAGTAAACCTGATCTACGTATTTTTAAAAATAAAATTCGGTTTTCATGAAGAACACAAAAACGTTTACTGTTTACATTGGGTAAATTCGAAATGGGTTCCAAAATGACCATAAATGCAACAATTTGGGATTTGACCGACTAATTCTATGTGAAATGTGATATCTACTTCCACATGTGTTTCTGATCAAATATATGTATGCCAATCGTCACTTTAACTACAATGATTGATGGCTAATGTATTTGTTTTCTCTACCTCAAACCCGGTTTTTAGCTGTTGTAAACAGATACATGTAAAGACATGCATACATATATACATGTTTTTGCTTTTTATACCATTTGCACCTCAGTATTACATACGTCAATTTTATTCGGAACTCCTTGAGGTTTTCTGGGATGGCCGAAAGATCCGAGGTGATCCAGATGATAGCATATATTCTAAAAATATAAAGTTCTGACAGATCAGGTTGGTAATAGTGCTAGTGCTATATTGGTCAAATTATTTTGGCAGGTGTTACGTATATCGGCTCGTTCAAATTAACACAAAGAGTGAAGACATCAAGCTTTGTAAATTTTAACAAAAGTAATTTATTTCCCTAGAAAACACGCAAAAAGGTAAACATATGAAACAAGACTTGCGATTTACGAAGAAGTACAAAACATTTGTTCTAAAGTTATGAAAACACATAAGTCCTGTGAATAAAAAAAATATAAATTGCTACAATCTGAATCTCAGTTCCGTTCCATGAAGGCGGACAATGATGTCAGACTAAGGTTAACACAAAATGTCCAGAATTTTCCATCTGAAGCACATTTTGTGTTGTTCTGTTCCAGTTTAGAAATAACTTTAATATCTTTATCCAAAACCAGTTATGTTGTTCTCCAGGGAAAATAATTATTGAGAAAGTAGATGAAGTACAGCTACCATTAGTAACAATAGCATGTTGTTGCACATACGTACGAATGAACAACTCTTTCCAGCACAAAAATACCTTTTAAGGTATTAAAACTCTATAAGATGTTAGTGACTCAACTATGACCACGACTGCGACTGAATATTTCTTACAGGTAAGAACTTTTAAAGGGTATTTAAAACAAGCTAATACATCACACCATGTACACATGCACAAAGAACACGTGTTATTTCGAAATCATACTTGGGTATTACAGAACGTAAATAAGTATAATTTCGGCAACAACATCGGTCACAGCCAATCATTTACATAGCTCTTTCCGACTGTTTACTTTCAACTACAAAGCTAAATATGCGAAAATCGTGCTTACGCAAGTCACATTTACGTATTAAGTAGACACCAGGTTTCCAACAAAATATCAGACCCATGCAAACATAATCATCGCCATAATAATAATATTTACATTTAATGATATAAAAACTAAATTAAACTAAAATAGAAAAAAATATATAAATTTAGATCTTAACACACGTGTAATTTAACTACAGAGTCGTAACACAGGTGATGGTGGCAATAGTAATTATATACTTGTCACACAATTATGACCGACTAAGGTGGAAATGTAGTAATGCTATATTTATTACAAAATGATGACATATCGGTGTGGTATTAATGGTAGAGCTAAATTCGTCATATAATTATCACCTGTCAGGGTAGGAGTTGTGGTATATTTGTCACAGTTATCACTGATCAGGGTGATTATAATGATGCAAAATTTTGTGGAAATAATTTCACAGTACATTATGTCCTGATCAGCGTGACACGTAAACATTAAGATTGACGTATAGATTGGGTCGCAATAAATTGCAGTCCGCGATGGATGGGATCTGCTGTTTGAGGCATGAACTGAATTTCAATTATAGTTCGTTCGATAACGATCAGACACACGGAAGAGACAAATTGTAAAGCAAGGTCAATAGCGGAAAATTACAAGAATTGAGACAAACCAGAGCAAATTTTGGGAAATATTGGGCCATTTGAGACAGGTGTTATAAAAAGGCATTTACCAGAATAGTTACTAATAAAAGCGGACCGGATAGGATTGTTCTAACTTCGATATGAGTGTTAAAAATATTTGTGGATGGAGAAAGTAATCCTGATTGGCTAAACGGGAGGTGATTCAAGGTTTTAAGTAAATCTCCCTCGCAATATTAGTCAGTTGTTCCGCCGAATGGGGGCACTGGCTCCGAAATCAGTAAAAAGTACTTTTCTCGTAAACACAATCATTCAAGGGACGGTGATTTGGAAATTGGAGAGACCAAAACCGGTGAAGAGACAGAGAAGTTTCTGTAAGGTACAAAGGTATTGTCTCAACTGCATACATTATATTCATTGATGTAAGTCTGTCAATATGTATTGAGCTTATTCGTTTTGAATGTCATGCTTCAGTTTTTCTTGAGTTCTAAAGATAATTGTCGCATGCATTTTGTCTACAGTGTTATATGAATCGCGTATTGCAAGAATGTTATACATCATTTCATTGATATGAATGTGTTTTGCTTAATAGTTTGTACTAAAATAGAAATAGTGTATTGTAAAGAATTTGTTTAAATCTGATACGTATTGTGAGAATTAATTTATTTACCACGAAGGTTAAATGAATCATGGATCCTAAAGATTTATTTCAATTCTTCTAATACTAATTGCTTCAAGTAAATTATTTATCTTAAAAGATTTGTTTCATGTATGCAGAGAATTGATTTTCTGTGTCTAAAATATATATATCAATGAATCGAAAATTATTAAAGTAGCGTAGTTATGACCAGGAGCAAACTCCATTAATTCTTGTGTAATTACGTTATGAATTATATTCAACCGATGATCGATGGCATTAGCATTAGGAATGTATATTGACTTAAATAGTAATTTATGGCCTTTAGCGGGGTGTAATGCCTTATCTATGAGGTCTGATAATGTCATGCCTATTGCCAATCATTGCGGTAATGCAATATGTGTCACGTGATTATTACTGATAATTGTGGCAATGCACTATTTGCCACAATCATTACCGATCATTTGTGGCAATACAATATTTATAACAATTTTTAACGATCATTGCGGTAATGCTATATTTGTCACATAATCATCATTTTATTTCTTACACACTGTAAAAAAAAAACAACAAATTTTAATTTTAATACTGTGAATAGCGCTGTTGAGTTGGAGAAATGTGACGGTTTACATTGTTTGATATTTGCTATTTTTGAAGCCTGATCTGTAATTATAAAGAAACAATTTGGAACATCAATCGGCCATTACTTCGTCATCATGAAAAATCATTATTGGTTGGGCCTGAATTATTATTTTCATGGATTCCTTACCATAAACAGTTGAACACTCAATACAGGCCATGATCTACTACAACATTATGCGATGCAGTTTTGAGTGCATACTCTTCGAAGTTCAGCTTGTATTGTCAATGGATATTGGCATCAATGATCGTCTGATGACCGTTCGACTCCCACTCCCAAGAAAGCGTTATGCCACACTAGTCAGCGTCTACTCCCCAACAATGACATACCCCGATGAGATCAAGAACAAGTTCTACGAGGAACTGAGACCCACTATTGCTGCCCTGCCAAGAACAGATAAACGCATCATCCTTAGCGACTTTAACGTCCGGGTTGACGCAGATCACATCTCATGGAAAGGAGTGCTGTGAGAAAATGGGATTGGCAGCTACAACAGCAATAGCCATCCTACTGCTGAAAACCTGTACAGCACATGAACTGCTCATCACCAACTCTGTTTTCTGCCTACCACTTCGCAACAATACGTCTTGGATGCACCCACGCTCCAAGTACTTGCATCTGCTCAACTACGTCATAGTGCGACAGAAAGACAGTCAGGAGGTCAGAGTGATGAAGGCTGTGTGTGGAGCTGAGTGCTGGCCACAGGCTGATCATCTCCAACCGTAACATCAAGATATTGTCTCTTAGACATCCTCAATAAAGCAAGACACAGAAGCGAATAAACGTCTCCAAGATGAAAACGATTGAGTGAAGCAATCCTTTACAGACAAGATAGACAAGGTGGAAGATATCATTTTTATCTTTCATGATGTAGAGTCCGATTTGGCGTCCCTTCGGAATACTGTCTACTCCACCGTACCCGGTGTGTTAGGCCCCACCTCACGAAAGCACCAGGACTGATTCGATGATTATGAGGACCGCATTCAAGAAATGCTCGAAGAAAAACTCCGCACACACAGAGCGCTCATAAACGACCCTCACTCCACATCTAAGAAAGGTGCATTCGCCAGAATCAGAAGAACGGTGCAGAGAGAGCTCTGACAGGTGCAGTACAAATGGTTGAGTAAGAAGGCTGACGAGATACAGTCGTATGCAGACCGCAATGACATGAAGTTCTACAAAGTGTTCAAGACAATCTATGGTCCCATTAAATCAGGATCTTTCCCCTCCTCAGATGGGAACATGCTGATCACTGATAATGAAGGGATTCTCAAGCGCTGGGCAGAACATTTCGACAGAGTTCTCAACCGACCTGTCTCCATAAGCGCTGAAGCCATCGCTCATCTGCCCCAGGTCCCAATCAACGCTTCCCTCTCGGATTCACCAAGTTTCACAGAAGTAAAGAAGGAAATAAAAAGCTTATTCAGTGACAAAGCCAAGGGCCCTGACTCCATTCCAGCGGAAGTCTACGCAGCTGGTGGTCCCCGACTGATGCAGAGGATTACTGACTTCTTCGTTTCCATGTGGAACCAGGAAAGGATTCCACAGCAGTTCAAAGACGCCTCTATCTGACACCTCTACAAGCGGAAGGGGAACCGGCAAGCATGCCACAACCACCGTGGCATCTCTCTATTATCCATTGCAGGGAAGATACAGGTCAGAACTCTGCTAAATTGACTAACAGTCCACCTGGAACAAGGCTTGCTACCAGAGTCAGTGCGGCTTTAGGCAGGGTCGAAGCACCGTGGACATGCTTTTTGCAGCCAGGGAACTCCAGGAAATATTGTCAAGAGCTGAACGTCAGCCTCTACACCACTTTTGTGGATCTCACTAAGGCTTTTGATACTGTGAGTCGTGAAGGTCTGTGGAGGATCATTGCAAAGTTCGGATGCCCTGAGCAGTTCATCACCATGCTCAGACTATTCCACGATGGCATGCTCGATAGGGTACAGAATGAGCTAGAGCTATTCCTGCCCTTCCCAGTGACAACGGTTTCAAAGAGACCTGCGTTCTTGTTCAGATCCTGTTCAGCATGGTGTTCACAGCGATACTGACTGACACTTTCCGGGAGGGTGACATTGGCATTGATATTCGGTTTATGACTGATGGGAACATCTTCAACTTGAGAAGACTGCGGGCTAAGACCGAAATCCAGCAATACACCATCCGCGACTTCCTCTTTGCTTGTACTCAGTCTGACATGCAAGAGAGTATGGATCGGTTCTCCAAAGCCTGCACAGATTTCGCGCTCACAATAAGTACGACGAAGACGAAAATCATGTACCAGCTTGCACCTTCAATCCCATACACTGAACCGAGCATTACTGTCGCTGGCCAGAAGCTCACTGCTGCTGACAAGTTCATCTACCTTGGCAGCACCTTGTCACGCACATCGATGAAGAGATCACTCTCAGGATTGCTTGTGCAACTGCAGCCTTCGTCTGACTTCACAATTCTGGGTGGAACAGAAGAGGAACCAGCCTGCAAACTAATATCAAAGTGTATTGTGCAGTAGTACTGCCCTCCCTCTTGTTCGTCTGTGAGACATAAATGGTGTACATTTGCTATGAAATAAAGCTTAACTCCTTCCACATGCGTTGCCTCAGAAAGCTGCTCCACATCAAATGGCAGGACAAGATTCCTGACACAGAAGTCCGTAAGAGAGCTACGACGACAAGCCTCAATGCCATGCTCAGAAGGTTACAACACCTATGGGCTGGCCATGTCTGCCGTATACCTGATGACCGCATCCCGAAGAGGCTTTTTTATGGGGAACTAGGTGAAGGCAAGCGTTTTAGAGGAGGCCAAAAGAAAAGGTACAAGGACACGCTCAAAGCTTCATTAAATTACTGTGGCATTGATATAGACAGCAGGGAGCACTTCGCCGAAGACCGCGCTGCCTGGCGTCATCAGATCAACTCAGGCGTATCGCCGGATCAACGAGGCCAAACAAAAACGTCAGCCCATGAAGAATAGAACCAGTGCAAACCCTCCGACGATGCAGGCCCCGGCAATTCCATGCCCCGATTGTCCTAGACTCTTAAGAGCAATTGGCTTCACAAGCCATCTGCGCATTCACAGATCAGCCAAAACGTGAATTCATGGTCGTCTTCGAGAAGGAAGGACGAACGAATTATATATATATATATATATATATATATATATATATATATATATATATATATATATATATATATATATATATATATATATATATATATATATATATATACAGGTGTGTGTGTGATTATGATTTTTAACAATTTTTCAATCATATTGTTACGATGTCTGCAGTGTGGCAGTTTATAGTGAGGCATCATGCCGCAGACATGTAGCATGATGTCCCATTCAGTCACATTATCCTGACACCGCATTTTAAAGTTTGTTAGTGAATCATCTTCTTTGCTAAAACTGTGTTTAGCCTTTGAGAACATACGTAAACACAGTCCGATAAATCAGATCCGGCCAACTCGCCTCAACATGTATCCGTATGTTGTCAAGTTACAACATGGAAGGATTCTTTGATATGGTTCTGCGGCAGTTGGTTTGGAACAAAGTCAAATATCTTGCCCATTTTGCAATTAGACACGCTGTTGAACCGCGAAAATAGTCACGTGTCAATATATTGATCACAAGAAAGTCACTAGACAAATCCGCAACTCTGCTGTCACATACGACATTAACCATTCTGATGCAATGAAGTCACCTCTGGAACTGACGGTTACGTTGATGAAGCCAAGCAATGCTAGATGGAGATAGCAGGGCGGGGGCTGGACTATTTCACGGAGAATTTAAGGTGACGAACAGTGGATTTGATACGAAAATTTGTATAGTGATCATCACACGGCCACTTCAATGAATTTAAAAAATGAACGATATATATGCATATGTGTTTGTGACAAATCTGCAATCATTGTTATGTTGTATAATTACGTAACATTAGTGCAGACGAATCTGCAATTAATTGCTAAGTTGTATAAATGCGTAACATTTGACCCATAACCGTATAGCATACAATTATAAAAATGTTGGTGGGTTAATATATCAAACTAGTACAAATTTATAAATTTTAAAGCCCATCACACCCAGTTGTTTTCTTTGAAATTTTATCAAATTCTGTTCAGATTTCTTTTAAACGTCATTACAAATTGTTTTTTTTTTCTAATTGGGGTAATGACAACAATTATTGATGATAGATCAGAATCATTTATACAAAAATTTAAACTCTGCATACCAAACTGCTTTCTCTAACATTTTGTTAAAATTCTTTTCAGTTACTTCTATTACGTTGAAAACTGTTTGTTTTTACCAACGGTCTCCAAACTATATCGGCATTCTTTCTCAAAAAGCAAATGTAGTCATTTATGTCAGAATGTTTTTCTGTCAACATCTAATCAAATTCGCTTGAGTGTATTTTAAAAGAATGTCAAATAAAGTCTGTCTGTCTGTATGTATGTCTCTCTCTCTCTCTCTCTCTCTCTCTCTCTCTCTATATATATATATATATATATATATATATATATATATATATATATATATATATATATATATATATATATATATATATATATATATATATGCCGCAATGTTTAAAAAATGGCAGATTGAAATCATTTGTAAAAACCTGAAAGGCTTTCATGCCAAATGGGCTGAAATTAGGTGAGTTGTATTTTTTTTTAACTGAAACAAAAATGTTGACGGATTCATGAGAGACACTTGGACACCATAAGCTTGCTAAGCGACAGATGAGTTCAAAGAAAAAGTGGTAAAATCAGCTAGTTCAATGAAATTCATAATGTCTGCTCGAAAACAAAAATAACGTACATATCGATATCCCATATGCTTACATTCTGCTACTCAGCATTTTAATTGTCTCCCGAACACATATAATATCCCAGCACAATATAGACTAAAAGCTATCACCTCCCACACCATATCCATCAATGACAATTACATGAGATTCTGCTGTATTTGTAACGTGTTCCCCTCCTCAGAGCATTATTACTGAGATCCATAAATCTGACCCGTGTCAAGGACTTCAATTTTTAATGAGATATAATGCAAGAAGGGTGTTACAATAATGAGTTACTAGCAAAGCCACCAGAAGTGTAAAAGAAAATGAAATCTGACATTGGGTTTTCTGCCCCTGTTGTAAACATACGGGACAAATATAAAAGACCAATGGCTGTCTTGAAACTGCATTACAGTAATAGACAAAAAAAAATGGATAACACTATCATTGAAAAGGCAGCCTTGACTATAATAACTGCCATCAAAATGGGAAACGTAATTTTACCTAGAATCATCTGTCTGTAACAGCTATTAAGATCAAAAGCAAAATAAGCCAATCCGATGCTTACCAGATACATTGACCTTGAAGATAGGGCAACAAATATGCAGTCAGTACATCCTCTGACACTGACCTTAATGATATGGCAACATATATGCAGTCGGTACATCTTCAGACACTGACCTAGATGATACGACAGCAAATATGCAGTCAATACATCTATTGACATTGACCTTGAAAATAGGGCAACAAATGTGCAGTCAATACATCTATTGGCATTGACCTTGAAAATCGGGCAACAAATATGCAAGCTAGTAATTTTCTACTGACAACATATAAGTATATTATCTTTCATCCAATCATCCAAAACAGCATTTAAATTATAGAGCAAATGGACTGAAATCTAAAACGATACAATCTGACATCTAGTGTTATGATAGCTTTCCCAGGGTGGTACGTGACACACAATCTAATGATGACGTGCGAGTAAACAAAGTTTCATCTATTTATCTCACACAGCTCTAAAGTTGAAGAATCCAATACAGAGGAAAGTGTGTGGAAAACTTAAAATAATGACACTTGCCCATCACCTTAACGATTAGACTTTAGATCTGGAATGCAGCACACATTCTAGTGATAACAATTAAACTAATTTTCAATCCTTCATCTCAAACGGATTTAACTTTACAGAGAGAAAAGTACAGTGTGAAGGACATCTCAAGTAGAGATTCGTGACTTTAACCACGTCACACCTTCTAATGAAGATGTATACAGACCCTCCCCCCAATCTCACATGTTCTAAAAAAGAAGTGACACTCTGATTGAAAACTGAAAACATTGAACCATGACCGTGACCTTATAGATAACGTTTCAGTGTCGCATGCAACGCCGGGTTTCGTTTGTTAATTTAAATCACCTTTAAAGTTATTGAGGGGGAAGGGAAATGTGACGAAAAAATAAAATACTGATATGTGGCCATACTCTTGGAGATAAGACCACAAATGCTGCGTGGGACACGTCCCCTAATGATGATATATATGTTCACAAACTTTATCCATTTTAAGGGATTTTTTTACTTACTTTCAGCGACTTATTTGCTTTATATATATATATATATATATATATATATATATATATATATATATATATATATATATATATATATATATATATATATATATTAGAACGGGGAAAGCATTATGTTCTGGTGATAAATGTCTGATGTAAATAACTTACCTCGTTGACTTCTGAATAGAGCTCAATTTCAATACTTTGATGTTGTGGAAAACTTCTTGCTGTATTTTGTTTTCTTTTATGCGACTTTCCAGACTTTTTCCTGACCATTGTCTGCTTTACTGATATCAATAAATTTATTAGTCTTTGAAAGCACGATTTTGCCATGCTGAATTCAAGCGTTTTGATGGCTTTGTTGTCTGAATGAAACCCACGAATTCCTCAGTCAAAGGAATTTGGAATAATGCCATTTGTATTTCGTGTCACTCTATTATTAAACACAGTTTGTTCTTCACAATAAACAAATAGCAAAGTCTCCTTCTGGTACCAGGTTTCAATAGAATGGCCTTCATATTTAGTACTACCACCGTTCCTCTTTATTCTGCAAGAATCGCATCAGCAATGTACCTCTCCCGTCAAAGAAATGTTCCACAGGCTCATTAAATTTTGAATACATGCAACAAAACACTGCGACTGAATCTATTCACTAGTTGAATGACGATCATTCGATCCAACAAAAAAATCCTTCGACTTGTATATTCACTTCAACAAGAATAACGCATTCCGATCTCAATGCAGTTTTAAAACAATACGTGCATTATATCGTCACGGCCAAGATAAGATAATCCAATATGCATCCAGTACATTGCATTAATTACATCATTGCAATATACCTACAGTACACACATTAGGACGCATTAAAATTTTGCAAGCTAAATATAAACAAAGTTTTTTTTTCTAATTACCAAGTTTTAACGAAGAAATTTCTTTTCAAAATATCTAAGTATTTTACTGACTATAAAACGAAACGGAAATCATACGCTTGAAATGACGACACGAGAATCCTGCAATGGAAATGTAGCAAAGAAAATAAAAAGAATCCAACCAAATCTTATTTTTTTTTTACAAATTTTGCATAAGTAGCAAGCAATGTGCAATCTCTATAAAGCAACATAATTTTGACATTCCTAGATACCATTAATAAATTACTTTTTATCTTAAGAATTTATCCTTTATAGTTTTCAAGCATTTCTTCTTTCAATAAAATTGTGCATTTCTTAGCGCTTTATGTATTTTCTATACAATTTCTATCTGAGGCTAAGAAACAGTTCCAGTAGCCTTTAATATGGCTCCTTTCAAGATAAGAACTTTCTCCATTTAGCCTTGAATGACAGCTGCTGAAACTCTCGTCTTTATAATCTGCCCATAAATCTGACAATTTATATAAACAAATACTCTCTGACTCTGCATCTGACTCGAGGCAGAAGAAGAAACATAATGACTGTTTTATGTCTATTGCAATTTCATTCCTTTCAAAGGTAAATCTTCAGTGGGAGCTGAGTCATATTTGTATATGTACCGTAATAATCCGGCGATACACCCATCCTTAGTTATCGGTGTATTCCAACGTAGCAAAATAAATCTTCATCCTGGAATGTTCAAGTGTTACAAAATTTACAAGCTTACTGGGTTTATCGCAAAATATGTTGTGTTTATTGTTGTTTTTGGTCTAACGCCATTTTTTCAAAACATGATTTGCTCTATACATGGCTGCTAGTTTAACTGGTGGAAAAATAACTTGAGACAACCCCAGTATAAACCACCAACCTACAGGAAGCCATTTGGCAAACTTTCTCGATTACCAACATTGGCCGAGACCGTGACTCAGAACCTCGCGGACAGAGGTGCGATGGCAATGATCGGTAAACGCAAACGCTTTAGACCACTTGGCCAGCAGGGGCTCCAAGAAAGAAAGAAAAAATAGTTGACGTAATGCTATATGTGCCATGATGTACACCAACCCCTACCCACATTTTTCTCAAAGACATTACTAACCACGTGTAACTCGATTGGTGCATGTCTTGTTAAAGTGGCTGATAAAATCTATATATAGCATCATAGTTTTCTTGGATTATTTACATAAATTCAAGCTTTGTGTCTCGTTACCACGTAATTTTGTGGCTTCAGTAAGTCTCGAGAGCAGATCTTAAATATGTTTTAAACAATGCGGCCGTATTGGGGTAAAGAATGGACCTCCAAACGGAGAGCTATAAAAACACAATGGAAGCCAACTCTTCAAAAATGTATATACACGTGACAGTAACAGTGTCTATGATATCGTCAGTGTCCGCTTGTCATGACGAGTTTTTACCTCTTGACATTAAACCAGATAATAATTTTATTAATGTAAGCTACGGGTATCGCTATTAGGTGGAATACAGTCCTGTAGTAAACTCCTTTAAGTGATGTAGATAGACCGAGGGAAAAATACGTATGCTCTGTATTTTTGAAGATGTGTTTGCAATGCTAAGTATAGAACAACGTATGTAATATTTCAAATTGACAGCTAATAAATTATAATTCAATGGCATGTGAATAAAAATAATGTCGTGAGAGTAAGTGATAAACCTTATATAAGCTTTACAGCTTGAGTTAGTGATAATTATGCGCTGGGCAATGGCATAGTGTATTGACAAGAATATCCTGTATGTATTCGGTATGATAATATAAAATGAAACATATGCAGGGAAGTTGCTCCAGGTTATACACTAGATTCTACTCTGCATCGGCAGCAGCAGCAGCCAATAAGTGAACAGAAGCCTTACAAATTCTTTAGTCCGTATTTAGGCTAAAACCGGATGGATGAGGGCTGTGTTACGTATGATCACACCCTATATAATTCTACTCCATTATTGTCAGCGTCTGTAAATGTATGGATATTATTTGACATTGTTTCAGCATAGTTATGACCATAGAGTCTGAGCAATGTTAGACAAATTCCGCCCCCCCCTCTATTCCCGTTATTTTTCCAAAATGGACAAAACAGCGTAAAATATTTTAAATATATACTCAAATATTTGATATAATCCACACTTTTAAAAAGCCAATTACGTTTTTAGTTTGATCATTATTGTGGGACACGCCCCGGAACAAAAATATCCCATACATTTCTCACCTCTCACAATACACAACACAATAGAAATACCGTATTTACCAGCTTGTAAGACAATACCAACTGCAAACTAAGCAGACCCAAATCTGCTGAAGCATAATGCGCCGGCAGATCTGGGTCTGTGTAGTTTGTTAAAAGAAATCAGTAGAACAAACAACATAGACTCTTGTCTGAAGGAACATTACGCTACTGCTGATCAGTCTGTTTTGCAGTTGTCTAAACTTATAACCAAGTTTATACATCCCCATGACGGGGATTAATGATAAATGGAGTGAGGTCAGTATTGTTGATAATTATACAAGTACACTGTGACACTGCTAATAAAAGTGACCCACGTCATAGCAAGGAATAATATATTAAAGGGCGTTTAGCACAAATATATTATATTTTACAGTCAGAAATTACTTTATGGTTATCTCTAGGTTTTTTAAGGACCATGAACTGAACTAAACTGAACATGAACTAAAGTGCAATAAATTAAATAGCAATAACAAAACACAATTCTAACTAATTATAAAGGACCCAGATCCACGTGCGCTATATAATTATTGGAGCGGTGTACTGAGGAACTCTATAGTAAGCGAATGTTCTAACATGGTTCTTTCTCAATAAATTCAATTACGATATTCGATTACTGCATAAGGCCGATTATCGAGCAGAGGGAAATAACTCTTTAAAACTTCCTCGACCTACTTTCCGTATAAAAAGCAGCTATCTGTAATTCATCAAATATATTACACCCCATGTGGTATTGTATTTCCATCAACTTATTAGTAAATGATTGTAACTTTATTCCCCAGCGGAGATAATATAATTATAATTATTTTAAGTCTTTTATATTGGGAACAAAGTAACAAACTTACCAACAGAGCACAGACAGGATCTTTTTATATCAGAAAAATAAAAACATTGTATAACGTAAGTTTCAAATAAAAGCATATATACTTGGCAACAATTACAAATATACACCAAGCAATTCGAATCTCCACAGAGTACGAAGTAAAAATTCCCCAACTTGTATGATATTATTATTTGTATAAAATATTAATTAGGCCTAGCGGTATCATGCATTTTCGTGTAGAATCTAAGGATAACACTTTCCGTTCTGTTTGGTGTATATTTGTAATTATGAATAATTATTCTTTTGTACCTTCATCTTTTTCGTAGGAATCCAGAATGATTGAGTAGATAGATGAGAATTAATTACTAAAACGTCATGCTAGTGTGTCTCCAATAACACCAACTCAGTATCATCATTCTTAGCGATGTGTCATTCGTCGTGATGAAATATGGGCCGCTGGTGCGTGAAGACAGTGCGATGGGTGCTGTTTACAAGCTAACCTGAATCCGAATCTCAGTAGAGAACGAATTGAAAATTCACTAACATGTATTATAGCATTTTTGGATATGCTGATAGGGATCCGCCATTTGACCACGACATACTACGGGGTCCACAGGTACAAAACGTTTGAAACCCACTGGTCTGAATGAAACTGTAGGTGTAAGGTAATTTATCGATGTGCTGGTTACAGTCAGGTCATGGCCATGATAATTACTAAGATTTGTGGGAATCCATTTAAAACTACAGGACAACCTGCACTAAAGGGATTGCATGGTATACTAAATAAAGCAGGAAGGACAATAACTGTGACAAAAATTGCGAGTGCAATGTCAATTTGTCCATATGCGCATTCTCATGTCATGTTTATATAATTTACGATGGCTCAATGCAATACATCAAAAACTACAGGACTATGTGCATTAACAATTGTAAGGTTGAAGAACGGATGGACATTAGGTGAAGGACCATTTGCTACTTGCGCGTATATATATATATATATATATATATATATATATATATATATATATATATATATATATATATATATATATATATATATATATATATATATATATGGCCATTTTAAAATATAGGCAGGTTAGTGCGTCCTACAGAATCCTCATCTTCTCATCTACATTTATTGGGGCAAGTCATATGCCTAGTGTAAACAAGTTTATCAAAAACCTCATCTACATTTGTGTGTGATTCACGTACCCAGTGTAAAGAAGGAACAATGTCAAATGATAGCTCAGAAAACATTTCTTTTTGAAAACAAAACTGAAGAAAAAGGAAAAGGTCAAACAGTCAGACTATGAGGGTATGTGGGGAGAGGCCTTAATTGTTTTCTTTATGTTGAAATTGTTTTGTTCCCTATTATAGACATACAATTATTCAAGAAGGAATGTAGGATATATGCATAAATAGGAACCAAAATTTTTTTCCCAGCAAAGCTACGGCAGTTTTTCTTTAAAACAAATACCCTCCCCTCGCCTTGATAAAATGATTGGTGCGTGTAAGCACGTAAAAGGGATTGAATTCTTCTTCACTTGCGAATGGATACTGTTGGGTGAAAAAGATCTTAACCTAAATAAATCTGATACAATCAACTGACCTCATCACCTTTAAAACACAATACTTTTACGCCAATAGCACGGTTATAGCAAAAAGTTACTCAGACAAAAGCATCAAAGACATTGGGAAAATTGTACATTTCCCGATTCTCATGGGTTGTAGAGTCAAAGGAAAGCCTTTCTTGTCTATTTGAAGGCTCCATTAGGTTTCATCCATCCATGGTTTGCAGCTTTCTGCAATTACTATTTTAGTTTAGGCATTAACTACTCTACCTTATGCCACCATATGCATAAACCACTCTACCTTATGCCACCATATGCATAAACCACTCTACCTTATGCCACCATATGCATAAACTACTATAACACCAGAAGTATAAACCATTCTACCCTATGACACCATAGGTATAAACCAATCTACCATATGCCATACTATGTGGCACTATAGGCATAAACCACTCTACCGTATGGTACCACAGGTATAAACCACTCTACCGTATGGTACCACAGGTATAAACCACTTTACTCTAAGGTATCAAAGGCATAAATCACCCTTCATTATGGCACCATAGGTATAACCACTCTACCTTATGGCACTATATGCATAAACCACTGTAGCCTTTGCCACCATAGACATAAGTACTCAATCGATGGTACCATAGCCATTCTACTCTAAGACACCACAGGTATAAGCCACTTTACATATATAACCACAGGCATAAACTACTGTACCCTCTGCCACCATAGTCATAAATTGCTCTACTCAATGACACCATAAGCATAAACCACTCTACCGTCTGAAGCCATAGGCATAAACCACAATATCCTAGTTTCCTATGGCACAATAGGCATAAACTACTCAAGTCTATGACACTATAGGCTTAAATCACTCTACCTATGGCACCATAGGCATAACCACAATACCCTATGGTACAATAGGTATAAAGACTACCCTATGGTACCAAAGGCATAAACCACAATAGCCTATGGTACCATAGGTACCTCATTGCAATGTTCTACTAAAATGAACAGAATGTGATCTTGGACCTTTAAATTTGAGAAAAACATTTCATGAAATTTAAATGAGACGCTGAGGTCAAAATCTGTAACGGTATATTTTATAGTTCATGCATAATAAACAGGACTGATCCTGTCTAGCCGCTTCACCGCATCTGGACTGATCCTGTCTAACCGCTTCACCACAGCTGGACTGATCCTGTCTAACCGCTTCACTAGAAATCGATTGATCTTGTCTAACCTTTCATCACAGCTCGATTGATCTTGTCTAACCGCTCCATCACAGCTGGGCTGATCCTGTCTAACCGTTTCACCGTAGCTGCATTGATCCTGTCTAACCGCTTCACCAGAGGTGGACTGATCCTGTCTAACCGCTTCAATACAGCTATGTTGATCATGTCTAACCGTTTCGCTACAGCTGGACTAATCCTGTCTAATCACTTCACCACAGCTGGACAGATCCTGTCTAAGCGCTTCACCACAGATGTACTGATACTGTCTAACCACTTCACCACAGTTGGAATGATCCTGTCTAACCTCTTCACCACATTTGAACAGATCCCGTTTAACTGCTTCACCACAATTAGACTGATTCTGTCTAATCGCTTCACCATAGCTGGACTCATCCTGTCTAATTGCTTCACCATAGCTGGATTGATCATGTCTGACCGTTTAATTATAACTGTACTGATCCTGTCTAACCGCTTCACCATAACGAACTGATCCCATCTAACCGCTTCACCAAAACTGGACCGATCCTGTCTGACCGCTTTACGATATGATACTGTGAACTTAATTATCCCTTCCTGGCTATTATATGTACTCGTGGCTATAAGATAGAGATCGTAACATTAAAAAGTTATGACCCGAGTTAACTCCCCACCCTAGGGGCATGATCCTTGGTTTTTGTTGGATGTACGTATGAATGTATGTCATTATAGAAAATCCCGTTACATATGGTAATATACCTAGTCTTGGCAATTATGTATGCCAGCTTACAGACCACCATTTAGAAGAAAAAAACAACATAATTCTTTCAGATTTGTTCAACACTCCAAACCAACCACCACATCCCCCTCCCTAGACGTCATATACAAATTTGAGAACTTTTGAGCACGTCTAAAGGCCTCACTAAAACACATCACAAATGTTTAGATCTATCTTTTCGACAATAAAGGAAAAACTAAGCTACATAACTAATGCGTGGATAAACCCCTCCATGAACGGTGACCGAGAGTTCATAATTCAATCTCTTTAAAATGCTTGATGTATTTGCTTGCTTTATCTACGAATGTCAAGTTTGGTCAAAAGATATTCTGACAATGTTATTATAACTGAAAGTTCTTTACATGTTACTTTTGACACTCTCCCAGAAAGTACAGTGATGACCACCCCCACCCCAATTCATATGACCACATTACAAGCAACATTAAAAATACTTCCCAAGATGTTTATTGCATATTTGCCGTCCAAGTTCCACCAACCTTCGATCTAAAGCCCCAAAACTGTAGCCAGAAACCTCTTACATGTACCGTATATACTCAGCTAGAAGCCAATTTCAACTGCACAAAACACATGCTCTGCGCCAACACATCAAGGTTTAAGTTGTTTGTTCTGTTGGTAACTCCTGGCCGTCTGTATACACCAGATAGAACAGTTCATCATGCATATTGGATTCTGTGCTGGTTGCAGTTGGACTTCACATTGTAGTTGTCTCCTTTTCCTATTTAAACATATTTCAGTACTTAGTTCGGTATAACAAATATAAAAACAACAACAACAAAACAAAACTAGTGAAAAATGCACAGCGATTGCAATTTTTTTTTAATACTCGTGGATATTTGACCTAATCACAGTGCCCCAGTGAAGAGCTCCCATTAAAAAGCCCTTCTCGCAGATGATAAACGCTTGGGATACCAGTCTACCAGTTCTCATATTTCTATCTAGCAGTTTAGGAGGAAAAAGTAGTTCTCGACAGACGGACGGATGGACTGCAATATGGTATTACTGCATCCCCCAACAGTTTTATGTGTGGTAATACAGCAATGGAGTTGCAGCGAGTCACACTGCAATTAAAATATAACGTTTCCACTAGGTATCATTATGCAGTGTTACAGGTCTATTGGGATATTCAATAGGTGCAATACAAGCGTTTTAAGAATATATATATATATATATATATATATATATATATATATATATATATATATATATATATATATATATATATATATATATATATATATATATACAGAGACAGAGAGACAGACAGACAGACAGACAGACAGATAGATAGATAGATAGATAGATAGATAGATAGATAGATAGATAGATAGATAGATAGATAGATAGATAGATAGATAGATAGATATACACATGAGAAAATTAGCTCATCTTTCCCCAAGAAAGGCCTAAAATAAAAATTAACGAACCCCACCCCCACCATAGGCACAATAAGTTGATATGTTTAATGGACAGTTTGGGCATTAGCCAGTATTATTTCTGATAAACTGTATACGTTCTGATAAAATGAGGATCTGTTCACTTATATTAATGTAAAAGTGATTTTGTATCTCCACAGGTATTGCTATAAATAACATAAACATCAACTTTTACATTCGAGAAGAACAATATAAATTGTTCATTAATTCAGTGTGATATATATTTTATAGATATAAAGAAATGAAAAGTGATATTATCAGTTAAAATTTCACATTTACCAATCATATAATTGCAGGGTTACTTATTAATGTTCTGAAAATGATTTATCTTATAGCAAAGCACCTCGATGATTCAGGGGTATCATTAGAAACTGGAGTGTGGGGATTTACCTTGCTAATTCGGTCTCTAACCAAGGCTACATCGATGGAAATCGCTGATTTCTGATAGTGTTATCAGCCTCGAATTCAAGATCAGTCCATTATTTTCAAGTACCTTCCTGATTAAAACAAAAAGCAGGTTTCCATCGAATGGACTTTCGCTCAACTAGGTTAATGAATTTCCAGGAACTCTAGTTGACACTATTTCTTTTTTTCAAATGGAGAGAGTTAATTAAAACCATCCCAAATAGTCTTCAGTGATAACTAAAGTATATAATTAGGTGTTGGGGTGGGTATACTGGATGTCCGACTGACGCCATATTAATTTAGCAAAACGTAGAAGTTTCATGGTGAAAATCCCATGTCATAATGATCGTCATCAATTCAGTGGGAGTAGTGACGACGAGATTTTCAATCAACTATCGTGGGAATCATAATGGATGTATGACCTGCACCATTTTATTTTAGGACCGGCTAGGTATGACAAAAGTCTATAGGTAAGAAGTAAACCCCACGTTAAAATTGCCATCCATCTTTAATGAGTAGAGATAACAGTATTTTCCAGATAGTCACATGGTGGTTATATTGGAGGTTTATTGTTTTCGTTTAGGACCGACTAGGTAACATAAGAAGTCGTTTGATGAAAACTTTGAGTTGAAATGACTTTCTATTTAAGAAAATTAGTGAAAACAAGATGTGAAATATGTCTCATATTTGACTTCAGATCAGCACAATTTTGATATATAATCAACTCAACATTATAAGAATCTATTTAGTGAAAATCCCGTTCTGATATATGCCCATCCACTGATGAGAATTACTGTGAAAACATTTCAGGCTGACACATTAGACCTCAAATTGATATGGCCAACTAGATGTCATAAGAAGTCTTTTGATGAAAACACAATGTCAGTAAAACTTTCAACCCAGGAGGAGTAGCGATAACTAGATTTTCAAGATGGCCGCTGTGGGTGCCATATTGAATGTGCAAACCGCACCATGTTCATTTAGGACAATCTAAACCATGGGATGTTTGTGTACATTTTCTTGGCAATGTTCTAGGTAGTTTAGGAAGAGTAGCGATAGCAAACGTGTGATAACAGACGGAGGGATGATGGATGACAGACGAAAGACCAGACCGCGAGCTCTTCTGGTCTACGACTAATAGAGTTAATATGTGACATTCCTGAAGACAAACATCAACTGACAATGCCGATTATAAAACAAACGTGTTCAGTGAAACGGCTGAATAATTGGTTTGGTAGATTGAGAGATGGGATACTTGTTAACTATATGTCAGTTTATTTGCATTTAGTTTCATTAATGAATAGCACTTCTGCAACAAAAAATCCCCCCGTTTTTATTTATCATAGAAAATATCAACACCAACATATAGTTTATAAATTGTTGGTCTTTAATATCGTGTGCGTGCGTGCGCGCGCTCGTGTGTGTGTGTGTGTGTGTGTGTGTGTGTGTGTGTGTGTGTGTGTGTGTGTGATTGATCATCATCATCTTCTTGACTGGAACGAACATTTTGAATTTGCAATAGAGAAAGTAATGAGTGAAAAGTAGGTCATACTAGATGACACTTTTAGCGACCTCCAAAATGAGCAGAGAAACATTGGTTGGATTTTGTTGAACCTTCTAGGATCCCCTGTATTAATATACAATTTTAGGATGCTACTGATATTTCAAGCATTTGGTCAAATGTAATTTGGGAAGTCTTTAACAAACATATACCTTTGAAGACGCCCAGTGAAGTAAGATTGTCGTCAAAAAAGTTGTAAATATCATGAAAATACAAGTCCACACGAATAAAGAGGAATATAAAATCTGGATAATGAAAGTAAGCATAATGAATAGAAAAACAAAGAGAAACCACACTAACAAAATTCTAAACAACCTCATTAATCTATGGAAAGGTTGACGGAATTTGGAGAAGGAAAAAGAAAGGCAGATATAATTAATGCTGATAACTATGTTCATGATTCAAATAATATTGCAAATATTTTAAATTAATTATTTTTAAATATTGCTTCTAAAATTACAGAATATAAGTTACGCTCTGATTAAAACGTCTTTGTTCACAACACTTAGAAATTATAATAAATTTTAAAATAAGGAAATTAGTTCTGGGTTTGTTTTGAATTCTCTAAAACATACGGTTGTTTCTAAATATATAGGACATGACATGATAAGTCTAAGACTTCTAAAGGCAGCTGCATCTGCTATTGCTGATAGTATTACCTTTCCATGTAATCACAGTTTAAGAACATCAATTTCCACCAATCTTGGAAACCTGCCTTTATACTACCACTATACAAACCAGGATCAAAAGAGGATGTAAGCAACTACAGACCAATACAAATTTTTCCATTCCTTTCCTAATTATTAGTAAAACTTATACACAGCTCTTTATGACACCTCTTTAATAATCACTATCTACTTCATGAAAATCAACGTGGCTTTCAACAGTATAGTTGCTATTATAAAACTTCAATCCTCTCCAGGACTGACGGGAGGCTGAAAGCTTCAGATGAAGGCAGGTTAGTTGGTGTCATCATTTACGGTGATGCAACTTAGAAGACGCAATCTCATCAGGTGACATGTACCGTTGTGACACTACCTTTTCTAAAGCTAAAAGCACTCAAGCTGAATTGGAAATAAAAAGCTTCAGGCTGCTCGCAACAGATTTCAGGTGAAAAGAATGGCATGGTCCTCAATATGGATGGAAGAAAACTACAGCTGGTTTCTATAGGATTGAAAAGAGCAAGCTTGCAAACTGATATAACAACCGCTCCTGTGGCCTAGTGGTTAGAGCGTACGCCTCTGATGCGGGAAGTTGTGGGTTCGATCCCTGGCCTAATCATACCAAAGACTTACAAAAATGGTAATAACAGCTGCCAAGCTTAGCGCTCAGCATTAAGATCTTAGTGTCCCACCCAGTCAAGATAACGTGACTGGGTGGGACATCATGCTACATGTCTGCGGCACGATGTCCCAGTGCTACCTCAGCATACCGATACACCCGTTAAACCGCACACCCATAATAATAACCTTGTTGATGTTCAAGCTTCACAAGTTCCAATCTTTCTTAGAAACCGATCACTTCTTTTTGCCTATTATGGGGTTGCGAATTACAAGCAAGATTAACTTACCTCCGAAATTGAAGAGCTTTACACAGTGCAAAACTACGCAGAAAATGAATACTGGACAACGGAAGTGCTCCCTCCAATAAGCATCGGCATTTTTTACGCTTTGCGAAAACACACATTACAAAACTTTTTTTGAAAGAACTGTACTTATTTTAAAATCATTTCCAAGAGATGAATTAGACTGACTTAAGTAAGTCATGCAAATTAAAAAAGTTAATGGGCTTGCGTTTGGGAACTAATTTGTTCCTTTTAACATAAAGACGTGACGGAGTCGGTTGGCGTAGGGATTATATATAAAATTAGATAGCGAGTCGCCTGATAATGTAGTCACTAATTTAGCGACTAAGGGGCAGAGTAGTTGAAGTTATAACGACCAGCAATTGGGATGTTCTCGGCTTTTTCCCGTCGCATGCTTGAAAAAGAAATGTGCTCTGTAAAGGAGCGCTCCATAAATATTATGTACTTGAGAGAGGTGTAGGATGAAGTTGTTTGCATCTGCAACGTGCACAATGGAGAGAATGCTGACATACCACTATGCTACTTTGACGTATTATAGCCATCTATCTTTACATGATGTAGTTGTGGAAATTTTGTAAGATGAACGCACCCGTCTGATCAAAATGATGTCTCCACTTTCTTAAATAATCAGCCTGAACTAGTCCAAAATACACAAACTTGTGAAGGTATTAAAATAGATAAATAAATTTTGCGTGGATAATCAATGCTAGCATCTGAAGGTGCAAGGAATAAATTACAAAATGGAGAAAGAAAGTAAAAACAGTTATTGGCTAATTTTATACAATATATGAAGATGTGAAATGACCAAACGGAACTATGTTCTTGATTGTTTTTAAATAGCTGCACATCTGAATTTAGACCAAAATGTAAGCTCTATAAATCAAATTACACACACAAATCATTCATCAAAATAAAGGAAAATAAATGCTCTTTTAGCAATACATATGATATAAAATGTCTTTTAAAAAAATAGCTAAGAAAACCAGTGAAGAAAACCTGGAATTATTTTTCTCTAAACATTAAACCCTACGATACTTTAAAAACTGACAAGTGCCACCATAACATTACTGTCAAGAGAGTGCCTATTTTATTTATTTCTTCACATCGTTGATCGTTGTTTTCAATGCTTATCCTTTTATAAGAATATATCCTTTGCACATCAGAACATCCAACAAAAACTTACCAATTTCGAAAGTCACTGTGTTTTCCTTTGCATATATTTGTGCGTCAGGGACGCACGCTGGAGAAATTTGACGCACACGTTATGTTGGCGTGCATTTTTAGACGAAAAGGATTTGCAAAGTGCGATCAGGATTTATTTAATATCCAATACTTAGGATAAGGGATGGCAATGTGTACAATTCGAGCATAGACAGTGTTATGACTGAGTAGCTTCCCTTAATCTCGCGAGTTCTCATGCGATTTCCATGAGCTCCGCAAGATGTCGTCCAGGTGGAATCGGTACACAATTAATAAAATCCGGTTCAGTACCCACGAATGTAGTCCCAGTCTATTTTTAGATCACTTTTTCCGGTCTAAATTTGGTGGTGATACTAGAGTTAGATTTTGGCATTCTTGGTAAGGATTTAAAGGCAATTGATTATTCTTTAAAATGTGATCTTATGGTGTGGTTGTCTGTGTGTATTTCGGCGACAGTGCACATTGAGTAATAAGGTCATGGTGATGATCCGGAAGTGAAATCTGTGTTCCGTTGCCTGGTGTTTTGTTTACAATTCAGCCTCTCAAAAAAATGCAGGTCAACCCTTGACAAGAACTAAACCGTTAAGTCATCTTTGAAGGTATTTTAGATTAACATATGATTTGTATTGATTGTCACACAGTGGAAAGTTCAGTACTGAGGAACAAATGTAGAGACCGTATAGTAAAATTAATTGTGTACTATGGCCTGTCAGTAAAAACTTGAAACTGATATAAATTTTTTATTATTAATGACATATACATGAAATTTTAATATGTTATGTATATTGACTTTAAAAATATAAAAATGAAATTAGAAGTAAAAAAATAATTTTAATTTTAAAAATTTAAATGAAATTTAAAAAACAATTAAAAAATAAAAAAATTTCCACCAAGTATACACATATATAATATTTTTTGGGAATGATATTAAATGATATCAGCATATATATACTCCTACACCATATACAAGCTCAAATGATGGATATTTGTCACATTTGATCAGAGAAAATATCTTTATTAGTCAAAATGAGACCCTCATTTAAAATACATGAAGACAAAATACTACTTTGCTTTGTACCTTTAGGTCATTGAAACTATTTATTTGGGGTTCAAACAGGTAATTTATGTGTTTATGATGGGGTGACTTCCTGAGTAACACATATCTGCTTGTATAGCTATCAGTAATTGTTTATAACCATAGTTATAGGGTATTTAGTGAGAGGACAGAGATGAAGACTTTATAC
Source organism: Potamilus streckersoni (assembly GCA_016746295.1). Lineage (NCBI taxonomy): Eukaryota > Metazoa > Mollusca > Bivalvia > Unionida > Unionidae > Potamilus > Potamilus streckersoni. The sequence goes on from JAEAOA010000579.1 coordinate 282,365, forward strand.
TAGAACCTGTTCAAGTTCTCTACAAAATCATATTAAGCTGTCAGAGAATGAAATACAGGTCAGAGGGGTAAAATATACTTTACCCTGGTATATTTACCATTGCATGTAAGCAAACAGCAAAATGATGTAAGTTAAACACAGAATGCATTCCATTTTATTGTTCAGTTTCTTTAAGATGTTGATTGATGTAGTGCGACATTGTAGCCTAGATGATATTATGGGAATTCTCATGATCCATTTTGCTTTATGCATTATTAATGACCAATAATATTTGTTATCTGACACTTTAAAGATTACATAAGTAATATTCAAACAGATTATTTGAATTTGACTTTCTACAACTGATCCTAACATGGTTACATAGCTGACATGAACAAATATGCATATATTTTGTAATGTTTGGAATCAAAAGTTGACATTGTTAGGCTGACATGGTACCTATAGTGAATCTGTAAGGCTCAGTTTTGATTGTGTGCACTTAAAATATCCCAAGATGTTATTTTCATCATGAATATGCCTCTGTATGGTAACACATTTCAATTTAGTACTTTGACAGAGGGCAGTATTGCAGCATCAGCTGATATTTCATTCCATTGAATCATTGAATCATTGAACTTAAAACCTTGGTAGCCAAGACTCTTAAAAATAGACTAAACATATTCAAACAGATTATTTGAATCATGTTTGCACATGTGATTTTAACAAGTACATTGCATATGTCCCACACATGCAAATATCCATCCTTGTTTACAAGTTTTCGGGATGCAAATTTCACATTTAGTTGATGATATAGGATCTATTGGTACCTATAGTTGATCTGTGTGGCCACATTTTGCTATATTCACTCACAATATCTAAAATTGTTTTTTCCTTCATGAATAGGATTGCATATAGTAATAAATTTTAATTTGGTACATTGTCATTTGACTTTCCACTATACTGGTATGTATCAATGTTTGCACCAATGATCAAACCTCACTGTTCCAACATTGCCTTAAACTTTATGATACATACTCTACCTGATTAGTTATTTAACCTGTAAATGGCTAAATATGCTTGTAGAAACTTCATCTATTTTTAGGATGCATTTGTCACTTTAATACATGCCCATTGCTTCACATCTTTGAGTGTCACTCTATCAAGTTTACCTTTTTTAACCATATTTGCAACCTGAATGTTATATTGAAATCACCATATCTAACACATTTTAACTTAATTTGCCTACATCTTCCTTTTTTTTAGAATTAAGTGAAACATGTTATATATTTTCAGGTCTAGTCTGGTATCTGAAACAAAGTATTAGAGTTGGATCAATTTGGAAGCTCTCCAGTAGTCCAATGGTGATAGCAAGGTCTCATAAGGACATGTGCAGTGTGCTGCTATAAGTGACCAAGATGAGTTCATATCAGTACACTGATATACAGCATCTCAAAGACATGGCTTAGATCTTCATGAGAGAGATTCGCATCTTTTTTCAGTAAGGTGAAACTGTATTTTCATATTGCATTGTTGACTTTTGTAGTTATCGGCATTAAAATGGAATGCATATTTGCTATAAAACATGGTAGTGGTCCCATCAAAACTTTAAATTTGAATGGGATATTAGTTATACAAACAACTGTCCAAGTACCTGAAACAATAAATGTGGAACATAGTACCTGTCATTGTTTCTTTAGTATGTACACCTATATGCATCTGGATAGGCATATTGCAATTTGCTGTCAAAATCACTGTGAGCTATCATGCTTCAGTACCCCTGGGATTAATATTATCAGTTGTACAGACCTAAACTACCATTTGTTTTAAAGACCATTCATTAATCAACATTGCTGCCTTAAATTTGTCAAACTGCATGTCATAACTTGTATGAAAATTTATTTTTTGTAAAATAAAAAGTTTTTAAAATTTATATATTTTTTAAAATTTTCATTAAAATTTAATATATCAATATTTTTTAATTTCAAGACTATTTTCAGACAGGCCTTATCAAGTATTACAATTAGGTTTTTACTGCATTGAAAAATTCCTATAATTAAGGAAGATATAGCAAATTTAGTTTTGGTTTCTTAAGAACAATTGGACCTCAAATTGCACCCTATAGAACACCAGCACTACACACTTTCTGACAGCTGTCACATGTCTTGCTTGCAAGGAAATTTCAAAAGACTTTATTTATGAAGTTGAAACAGTAGTGGCATGCAAAATAAAATGCAAATATAAAAGTTTGACAAAAACATTGACCCTTTCAGGAATCGGTACACAATTAATAAAATCCGGTTCAGTACCCACGAATGTAGTCCCAGTCTATTTTTAGATCACTTTTTCCGGTCTAAATTTGGTGGTGATACTAGAGTTAGATTTTGGCATTCTTGGTAAGGATTTAAAGGCAATTGATTATTCTTTAAAATGTGATCTTATGGTGTGGTTGTCTGTGTGTATTTCGGCGACAGTGCACATTGAGTAATAAGGTCATGGTGATGATCCGGAAGTGAAATCTGTGTTCCGTTGCCTGGTGTTTTGTTTACAATTCAGCCTCTCAAAAAAATGCAGGTCAACCCTTGACAAGAACTAAACCGTTAAGTCATCTTTGAAGGTATTTTAGATTAACATATGATTTGTATTGATTGTCACACAGTGGAAAGTTCAGTACTGAGGAACAAATGTAGAGACCGTATAGTAAAATTAATTGTGTACTATGGCCAGGTGTTTCACTTCAATGATTGTTGCACTAGAAAGTGATCTCCATTAAAACGTAGTGCACTAAGAATCACTAGCCAAGAAAGTGAGAGAAGCAGAAACAAAAGAGTAACTGTGGATCTAACTTTAATGAAAAATTGAGAAAATAATTCTTTTGACTTGAATATGACATATATATTGGGGTTACTCGTTTGATTTCTGATAGCGTGATTGCAAAGACTGCAAAAGTGAATCCTTTCATAATTGGGTAAAAGAATTTTTAAAAAAACTCTGATCTTGTTCGCCACAAGATATCTGGATAATTCATTATCAAGCAAGGCATTATTTCACAGCAAATAAATCTGTAAGCTTGCAGAGACAATTTTTTTTTTGGATTACAATGTCAGAGTGTCATTGCAGATTTTGCTGGTTTTAAATTTTGCTGCAATAAAAGAAAGATTTAAAAGTTCAAGTGTAACCAAGAAAGAAGCTGAATCAGTAACATCTGATTTTTGGATAAATGTGTTTAAAGACGATGTACCATGAAACCGATGATAGTACACATTTTATGACAGTCAGTAATTTAACTGCCTTTATTTGTTCTGTTTTTATTGGCTTATATATAATGTGTTGGTCTATAATATTGATACAAAAAGAGTATGAGGTGACTATTAAAAGTAACTAATAAAATTATTTTTGAATGGACATTCAATTGTTTGTTAATTGTGCGTGTTGGTTTATTTGTATTTCAGAGAGAGAGAGAGAGAGAGAGAGAGAGAGAGAGAGAGAGAGAGAGAGAGAGAGAGAGAGAGAGAGAGAGAGAGAGAGAGAGAGAGAGAGAGACTGTTGTACAATTTACAATATCATTTTTCAAGTTTAAAAAGTACGGGTCAGATGAAAATTTGTCAGTTAATATATGAACCCACATTATTTAACTCTAAGTTCTGACATTAAGGTTGTTTTTTTTTCGTTTTTTTTTTACACTCAATTTTACAACTCTATGGGATGCACTTACTTAATTGCAAGGACGTTGTGAATGAAGAACTAGAAGCCGGATAGGTACAATGTCGAAGCCTAGACGTGGTCTAGCCTACGAAATAATCCTATACTTTACAATGGTACAAACAAAACTTTTGTCAAAGACAAAAAGTGACTTAAGTTAAAATCTACTACCTAAGTAGAGTTGTGTTGTTCTGTAAGTTTGGCAATGATAAAATTTTTAAACCTATATAAGTTATGTTTACGCTAACCGTAGTTTGTCCGCCATGACAGATAGCACAAGATACTCGTGATAATTCTTTTTCCAAATAAGGCTTTCTATACCATATTTGGGTATCCTCTATTCAATGCATACCATATTGACCACGATATGTTTACCTTTCCAAATAATGATGCAGTTTCCTTATATGGCACACGAGGAAATGAAGCTGAAAACTAAAGTAGTTACTAGATAAACTAATATGGTTGATAATCCTAAAGAAAATATCTGACGAAAATTAAATTCAGCAATTCTGGTATTAAATATGATGACTGCTTAATTTCTTTCAGTATTTTTTCTCGAACATCTTCAGAGTTTTTGACTATATGCTGAAAACGCGCCAGGTGTCAATCACTACTACTGCAATGATACAAATTGTCTCCTTTTAGCACGTGTCCACGAAGTATATTATAGAAGCAGACGACATATCGTCAATAATAGCACATAAGGCTATCCTGAGACTACGGAAAGTGAACGATTCCTTTACTTTTTAATAATATTTTTTAATTTTTTTAACTGAGTGATTTAAACGTGGAAGTATTATCATCAATCATCTTTCATTATGTTATAATATAAAATCTTTCCCAGTCCGTTCGATGACCTCCGAGTTTCTTTCAGCAGGTCGAATTTATCGCATCAGAAGAGATGGTGATTTTATAATTGCTCCTCATTTTAGCGTTTTTAAAATTCTTTATAAAACGTGCTTCCAAATTGAGTTTTACGAATGTATTATAGCATTATTTAAATAAAATGCAAGTTGTAAAAAGATGGACCCTCCCCAAATCTATTTACATTGGAAAAATCATTTTTTTCTGAAACTTCTGGTGAAAAAGGTATATTCTTCGGTAGACTAGCTCTCGGTGGGTTTTTTTTACAAACCCAGATATAATAATTATTAACTAGTGTTGTTATCGAAATTCAACCAAGAGTATTTATACAAGGGAGACAACTCTATCAAAACCAGTCGAAAAGTAATGGTATAGCTATTGTGCTATGGAGTTAAAATATTTAAAATCGGTTAGAATTCCACATTCTGATATTTGTTTTTACAAACTCAACCAATGACAGAACAGACTGGTGTTCGTACCTTACTGTACATTCAAAAATAGTTAATCATCACCCAACCCCACCCCGAAAAAATGAAGTGTGATTCGTGTAAATGTATCTAGGAAATTTGTAATGGGTATAATCAAGTAATCAGGGGCCAATAATGACCCATGTCCTCCTGTCCAAGTTTCAAAATCAGGTAAAATTCACACGTTCAGTCATCTCCTCATGAACAATTTGTTTATAACTACTCAAAATTTGTCTCCAATTCAAAATGTATCTCCAAATAAACAATCGGATTTATTTAAAATGTGTCTCCAAATAACATAATCGGATTTTTTCAAAATGTGTCTCCAAATAAAACAATAGGATTTATTCAAATAAAACAATCGGATTTATTCAAAATGTGTCTCCAAGTAACACAATCGGATTTATTCAAAATGTGTCTCCAAATAACACAATCGGAACTCAAACCCGTTCAAGCTGGAGAAATCACTAGTACAGTACCTAATTATAAATATAAAAAAGAAATTACACATAATAGCTACAAATTAACCAATTAAACAAGTAAGTAATTAAACAATTACTATTCATAAAATTGTCAGATTATAAAATAACAATCTGTTGAAGATTTTTTTTATTATTTATAAATAATTTACAAACATTATCAAGTGCTTAATTATATTAATCCGTCATCAATTTGGGTATCGAATGTTATAAAAGACTGATTATTGATCAAGTGTATTGCAAAGGACTAGTTTGTTTGCAATATAGGAAAACTAAGTAGGAAAAAGAATCAAGCAATTAATGTTAAATCCTAGATTTCACATTAGTATTTTGATGTAACATGATTCAATCCGGTAATAATGTTAGTCGTCTATGTATGTAATAATGTTAGTCGTCTATGTATATACCGTATTGCCATTTTACAAAACTCCTACAACCATCAATCATAAAAGTCACATTTACTTTTTTTATTTAAATATTTTATTCTGAGAACTATTTTCTTCGGAAAATACTGCAGTTTTTGTATTGAAAATACATCAATAAGAATAATTAATTTAAAAAATATAAAATTACTGCATACAAATACAGTGTAGAGACTTGATGGAAATAGTATACGAGATGACGACACTTTTGAATCCCCCTGCATGTTTATGAATATGTAAAAGGTCGGATGAGTCTACTGCATGACGAAGAAGTGCTTAATGGAGGCAGGGGGCCGCGAAGTTTTTATAGTTAGCTTTCCGGAATCGTGACTGAAAGGGTACGAGTTTGAATCCTATCACTAGGTCCGACCGGGTCGACAACGCGGTTTACTTCGAATGCCTTGGTCACTACAAAAACCAACACATATAGTTTAAAACAGAGTCCAGTTGACATAGAAGAAGTGGGAAGACATGACTTTTGTAGAACTGAGAGAGAGAGAGAGAGAGAGAGAGAGAGAGAGAGAGAGAGAGAGAGAGAGAGAGAGAGAGAGAGAGAGAGAGAGAGAGAGAGAGAGAGAGAGAGAGAGAGAGAGTATTTATACATCACGATTCAACTAGACAAGAACATTATTCATGTATATTCAATAAATTTAAATTTCAGGTTGTTGTACATTTTAACAATAAGGTTAGTAATTTGTAGGAATGAAACCAGATGTAAAACAGTTATATTGTGTTTGATTTTGGCACGGTAATAAACCATTAGAATCGACATAAAATAAATCCTTCATCACCTGCGGCTCATGTCAGTAATTTGTCAGACTGTTGTTTTTTTTGGGGGGGGGGTATAATAAAACATCCTTTTCTCGAATGCAGTGAACCTAACTATCAATTCCCCTAACTGCTTTCAGCAGATCTGTGTGTGAATTTCGACTTACATAAGCACCCATTTATTCCCTAATGCCACGCAGGTCTATGAGAACCAATGGGGATTGATGATACTGTTGTTGATCTCTGAACTTTTTTTTTTCAATTCCTGGTACATGTATGTGTATCTATAACATGTGCTGTCCGAAAAGGAGATACCTGTCGTATACTGATGGTATGTACTATTAAGTACTTGACTTTTAATTGTGTATGTACGAAAGTTTTTGTGAGCAGAGATGCCGCACGTGTATAGCGTGCAAAAATTATATTTATTTCCTATATGAGAAACATCCAGCAAAGTCATAATATGACCTGCAAAGAACACGAAAAAAGGAACAACAACTCCGCATTAATTTATTACGAACAAATAAGTAGATTACGATAGATGGGCACGGTAATGTATGCATTGTTCTTACTACGATAATTCAGATTTTTTGAAAGTTTTCATCAGTTTATGCTACTGGAGATCAATGCTCAAACACATTGGAACCTTGCTAGTGAAGATAATATAAAATTTGTCTAGCAACTGTTGTCTCAACTATGTCCAGCAGAGAGAAATTTCACTGTACAAGAAAAAGAAGTTAAGAACAAAAAGATTCACAAGAGATCCCATTTTTGATTAGGTGAATCTATAAGATTTAATATAGTATTTGGACAGAAGTACAGACGTATATTAAAACCTACAGATATGTAAACGCACACCAAAGTGGCATATAAACTGTTTTGATGTCCTTGTATGGCTGTGTGTGTGTGTGTATATATATATATATATATATATATATATATATATATATATATATATAATACGAATGAACGAAGTTATAACACTACCCTGCTTAGTACGGGAACTCCAGAATTTAAACGCAAAAAATTTGATCACATAGTTAGGACAATTGCTGGAACTCTCCCTGAGGAAAATCAAGATTTTCCTTTTACTCAACATATTGGTTGAACGACCTGTAGGAACGATTATAAACAATCATAAATTTATGCTATTCTCCAAGCATCACATGCATTAAACTAAATATCTTTAAAGAAAACAAAACTTTATGGCATTATGGTTAGTGAAGTATAATAAATCTAGGTTGGGGGGGTAATACTTTTGTATTGTTATTAATACTGCATACTGACCATGCCACTTTCATGTGATTTCTATATGCTTGTGTATGGTAGATCAACATGGAGAGATACATTTATGTGAACTTATATATGTTTGTGTATGGTAAATCAGCATGACACATCCCAGGAAATTTCCAGCATGCCCTATCAGTATATCAGAGAACGTTATGTTTCCACAACAGTTTGTGAAGAGTCGATATATCGTTTAATTTCCATAACACCGAGTAATCTGGGTTCCCTGCCTGCTAGAGTTCTATTTCTTTTATTTCCTGCCAACTCAAAACTCTTGATCTAGGACACTTTATAACTCATTCATAGACTGGTTATCTACTGTGGATTGAGACTGTGTTGTGAATTGTTTAGAAAATGAACACTAACACCTATAGATTGGGTTTGCTGTCCCATCAGCACAATCCCAAACATCATGGGCAAAATACGTGTAGGTTTTTCATCTCCCCCAACACACACAAAAAATTGCAAAAACAAGATGTAGGCAAATAATTGTAAAATCATTAAAACACAATGTCATTAGATAATACAAAGGCATGCAAGGTACGAAAAATGAAATTAGAAAGAAAACGAGACTGTTTCCATGGGTCGTCTCGAGCGACATGCAGGAGGCCCATCAGGCGTGTTCTTGGTACAATATATTTTCAGTTTTGCCAATCAAGGTGCATCAGAAGCTGCATTTGCATAAAACGTGTATTTTCAGTCTTTTTTTACAATTACACTGAATCATAAATACAGATGACCCATTATTCTTATTCTACATTCTAAAGTCTCAAGCGACATGCAGAAGGCCCATCAGTTTTGTTCTACATTATAGAGCCTCCAGCGCTATACAGGAGGTCCATCAGGTTTGTTCTACATTCTATAGCCTCGGGAAGTCAATCAGGTTTGTTCTACATGCAGGGACCGCCTGAATGGGTGAATGTGGGGTGGGATATGATTGTAATTGTAGTTCTAAATAAAGTAAACAAAGTAAAGGGCTTTGTATATATGTTGTTTACGTTTACAAATATTAACCCATAAAGGTTGCAAATGGTTACATTTTAGAATGTCTTACCAATATATGACAGAATTACTCTATTCTGTTATAAAGCTCTTTAATGTTTTCACAAGTCATTAGCAAATTTTAAGTTTCCGTCCATTGTTGTTACAATGAATGTGCACAACTTCCTTTAAACTATGCACAGTTGTGCATATACGTTGTGGATGATTAGTCAAAGTTGCAAATAAGATTCATCATGTATTTTCTCTTCAATGGCTAAATATTTCAAAGCAATAACTGAAATATGTTAAGGCAATGAGTGATACAAAATTATCCAATATATATTTTCCTTTTGTGAGTCAAAAAATGAACGTTTTGCCCATACATCTACAAAATTAGAAGTGCGCGTGCACCATTGATTTCCACTTTGTACAAGCATATTCTGGAAATTTTGAGACAAAGAGAACTGGAAACTAACTTTGGGTAACTAAAAGCTAAACAAATATAATGCTTCATTTTTGAATTCCAATATTATTATTTCAATGATATGTTAAATAGAGGCGATTATGCAACAGATGTCATGGAGAAGACGGAATTAATGTTTCATGGAATTAGCCAACTTATTTGGCAAATGAAACTTATTTTATCGCAGAAATGCAGCTGTGAAATTTAAACCATGTGATTTATTTGTATCAGTCTTTCATGAAAGTTTATCTTATGGCATGCCAATGCCATTTTGTATGATTATATGCGTATTAATAAATCGAACCGAGTGCTTAAAATAACGCAACATTATACAACCAGCAATGTTTCAAATGCACACTAGGTATTCGTGAAATATACTGGAACTGCTGCAACAGATGACGTGAATACCATATATATATATATATATATATATATATATATATATATATATATATATATATATATATATATTCACACACACACACACACAGTCGAACCCGGTTATGTCGCCGGCCTAGGGGTTTGCCAAAAAGCATCGAGATAACCGATGATCGAGATAAACGAAAACTAATATGGCGTCAATATAACGTGCTTGAAATTTCATTATGTACATGATGTGGGTTAAAAACTGAGAATGTACATGCACGTATTTTTGGATGTTTTTCTTTTTGCCGCGATTTGTTTGATGAAGCGATCTGAATGCCATAAAAAATATACATACATGTTTGTTAACAACAAAAGGCATGTGTGCACAAACTAACAGCAGAGATTTACCAGTATACAATACAAACTACAATCGATTCTCGATACAAACCTTTATTATATTCTCCAAAATTGCAAACGTAGAGATCGCTTACAAAATCACAAAATAAAACGTGCAGGGTGTAGTTCGTTTTTACAAAAAGCTAACCAGTGTCAAAATGAAATTCGCGAGTCATTTCGCTCTGACAGCTCTGAAAAGTATCGTAAATAGAATATCTACAGCATGTTATCCGTCAGACAAGATCAACAAGAGTGAGTGAACTGTACTTGGAGTGAACAACCATACGGACCGTGATCACGTGCTACGTGAACTCAGCACATGCGCAGTTAATCAAGTACTATAATTTTATTGGCGAGTCCTACGCTAGCATAAACGTAACCAGTCGCAAGAAGTACATGTAAATTAAAAAATCGAGAGACCGTATTCTTGCAAGACAGTATCTCCATTGCAAGACAGTATCTCCATTCCCACGAATGAAACTTATAAGAGTCAACACCTGGCAATAGTAGTTAACACCCAATACAAGGATTCTTTCACTCCTGTATTTCGAGAAATAAATAATTATTTTTAATTATGCAAAAGTTATTTATTTGTTGTTTGCTTTTTCTTCTGGCTGAGTTTAAGTGTTTGTAACAACCAACAAACAGAAGGATTAGCCATTCCATTAATTTTATCCGTTCTATTCGTGTCTTCAGAAGTCGGTCAATTGTCGGTATAGTACGGTAGCATAATTGACGGTCAAAACAGACAGTACTCCGCCGCACCTCAGCACCGCTTAAGCACATTATGATGTAACAATGCAAGGTTAAGATGGGGTTGTCGATACAAACAAAGGATCTTTGGTGTACTGATTGATTCCAAGGCATTACTTAGTTAAGTTTGTAGCTTCCTTCCGTTCTCCTTTTTATTTATCCAGTCGAAAGCCACGATTGTTTGAACAAATTAAATAACCAAAAAGTCTGTCGCTAGATGGGACATTTTTGTTCCCAATAAGGGGAAAAAAATCCCTGGCGATTGGTCATGGGGATCGAGATAACCGACGTTAATTGGCAAATTTGGCACTCTTTTGTGCTCGAGATATTAGGGTTCGGCGACGTAAAAGAGTCCACATAATCGAGGAGAAAATGCTAAGACGAGAGAATTTGGCGGTTCCACTTCAAAACCGTCGACTTAATAGGGTTGGCGAGGTAACCGAGGTCCAGATAAGTAGGTTCCACTATATATATATATATATATATATATATATATATATATATATATATATATATATATATATATATATATATATATATATATATATATATATATATACTCGCTTTTAAGTTGATCCAAATAACAACTTGGACCCTAATCAATCGGCAGGTCAAGGTCAGTATAGTATAGTATACTGATTACTCCCATCATGCTACGACAAATCTGGGTCTGTTCCGCTACAATTAGACTTGATTTATAAGCGTATATATAACGTAAGTCTTATTATATTAAGACCCTATAATGTACTTGGTTTTCCAATAAATGCGCTTATGCAAAAGGTAAGTTTGTAACTATGTACAGTATGCCACTTTTTCCTATTATTAATAGTCTTATCATTATTAATTTCAAAATGGTCTCAGTATATTGTTAACAGTTGTTGGGTGTTAGAGGCATTTTCAACTCTTAAGTGTCTATATCCTGTACAGGTACTGACATCTAATTGTCTTTCCCAAGAATACATAGATGTAGCTGACCAGAACCTGGTCGGTTATCAAACCCGAGACTATTGGATTACGAGTTTAGTCTTATATATTAAAACGAAAATGTTATTGGTCTGTAATAATATGCTACACCGCCAAATAAGACATATGCTATTAGATTGTATTGATGTGCTACACCGCCAAATAAGCCATATGCTATTAGTTGCACTGATGTGCTACACCGCCAAATAAGAAATATGCTATTAGTCTGACTGATGTGCTGCTACACCGCCAAATAAGAAAAATGCTATTAGTCTGATGTGCTGCTACACCGCCAAATAAGAAAAATGCTATTAGTCTGACTGATGTGCTGCTACACCGCCAAAAAAAGAAATATGCATGCTTTTAGTCTGTAAAAATGTGCTACACCGCCATAAAAGAAATATGCATGTTTTTAATCTATAATGATGTGCTAACCCACGATGTAAGAAATATATTTTTCATCTGTAATAATTTGCTGTACCGCGAAGCAAGATATATGTCACAGGTCTTTAAATGATATGTACCGCAAACAAAAAATATGCCATTGGTCAGTAGTGTGGTGCCACACCGCAAGCAAAAAGTATGCCGTTGGCCTGTAAATGATATGCCACGCCGCGAAATAACAAATATACTTGTTTGAGAAAGGCGAATTGAACAGGATAGATTAGTTTAAATACTTATTTTAGATTACTCCAGATCTTTTTTATAGCATAAAATTTAAATATTGATTGTGCAACCCCAGTTGATGTATTCAGTATAAGCATACTTACTCAACATATGATTATATATATATATATATATATATATATATATATATATATATATATATATATATATATATATATATATATATATATATATATATATACAAATATATATATATATAAACTTATTAAGAAGTAATGTATTGTTGATATACTTACTTAACTTAGAACATGGAGTCATTGCTGTGCTTGGCTCAAACAAAAATTTAAATTGAGCCGATGCCAGTACAGACACAGCCAATAACTACGTCATCTATATGTCTTACATTTATTGCCAATAGACTTGATACATTACGTGTATTCCTTTTCATGCTAATACATTCATTATACATTTCATTGTGAGTTACTGAAATATATCAGTCGGAGAAAAGTTATATGGTAATTTGTTATGATACGATGTTACTATTTGACTCATGAAATATTTTTTTGTATTTATCCAAAAAATATGGATATTCTCTAACTGCTTCATGACTAACTAAAGAAAAAATAAATTACTTATTAAGTGTTTGATTTAGCAATCGGTGGCAAAGATTCGGTTAAGTGAATAGCATAACTTTAAAACTAATTTGATTTCATGCAATTCAGGTCTCCAGTTATTTGTGGTTATCTGTTTTGGCATCATTCTTTTCATAACAGGTTGCATCTGGCATGCCTGACAAGCTTATGCATATCTAAACATTAATCAAATTTAATAAAGCTACAATATAAATGACTTTTTGAGATACAAATCTGAATTTCTGCAGTGTTGGCAAAATAATTAAGTTTTATTATTGACATGATTCTCTTCAAGTGCTTTTCATTTTGTTTCTTTATCAACTTAATTCATGTAACATTTACAGTGTTCCCTTTTCACATTCACATTGCTACAAATGAGAGCCATAAAATGTAACACTTGTTATGAGACCGCCTAATAATTTAGTACAGAGGTCGCAAACTCAAAACACCTTGTGGGCCGCATGAGACCATTTTCTATGGCGCAAGGGCAGCACCACCTTCGTTTTCTCTCCTAACACTTTGTGAAGCCAATCATTTTGCGGGCCATATTATACGGCTTGGCGGGCCGCATACGGCCTGCAGGCCGCGTGTGTCAAACTCCTGATTTAGTGCATGATACTTAACACTTTCCCTTCCGACCAGCTTTCCAAATTAGCACGTGCACGCCGCTCTCATGCCAATGGTTGGCCAGCTTAACACATTGAAAGCTTATGAAAACTGAATCTGGAGGATCACGAACTTGCTAAAGTTGCTAGTCTTTCAAGCCAAAGAGAAAAAAAAAAAAAGAAAAAAAAAAAAAAAAAAAGGA
>JAEAOA010000580.1:0-11483 GCA_016746295.1 Potamilus streckersoni
TTTAACGTGTGATGTAATCGAAGGAAGTTATCAAATTAATATGGAACAATCAAATCAAGCCCGACAGGGTTACATTCTTTATTCATTTGCACCAACAGCACCCCCCGGATTTTTAATTGTTGAGAATCCGACTAATCCAGTCTATATGCAATGTCAAAATGATTCACTAACTAGAATTAATTTTACACTCACCGATCAGTCAAATAATTTAATTGATCTACGTGGTGAAGTATTATCGATTAGTCTGTTTGTGAAAAGCTAACAAATAATTTGTATTAATCAGCAGCAGAGAGGGTGAAATGACAACATATTTGCGACCGTAGATGGCAGCAATTTGAGTGTGGTTATGACAATGTATTTGCGACAAAATCGCTAAGGCTCCATTTGTAAAATGGGACCTTTAATTTTTTTTTGGTTAAAATATGAGATTTCGTAGGAAGGTTCCATTTGGCATTCTGAGGCTTTAATCGATTCTGTCGCAAAAATTTGTAGACGTAGATGGCAGCAATTTGAGTGTGGTTATGACAATGTATTTGCGACAAAATCGCTAAGGCTCCATTTGTAAAATGGGACCTTTAATTTTTTTTTGGTTAAAATATGAGATTTCGTAGGAAGGCTCCATTGGCATTCTGAGGCTTTAATCGATTTTGTCGCAAATATATTGTTGTAGGATTCACCCTCTCTGCTGCTCCTGATTATGCTGTAGATATTTATCAGAGTTAGATTAGATCAGTACTAGGTTGGCCTGAAGTCGCGCCAGATTATCAAGTTCCACCAGAACCACAGAGATCCGACTTCAACATAGATGTTAAGAAATTTATACAACTTCCAGAATATAGAAACAAAGTTCCATTTATAGAGTGCACTACACTCACGTATCGTAATTATAATGCATATAATTATTTTATAAGATTCATTCAAGGTAGGAAGGGTTTAGCAAGAATATCGACACTTGATGTTGAGCAAATTAACTCATTATCAAGACCGATTAAATCTGAACACGAACACGTGTTTAATAATCTTAAAAATTTACTCCCCAGCATCAATACTTTTTATAACGATGATTTAAAATATCAAATAATTGAAACAATACAACATCTAAATCAAGATGTAGCAGACTTAGAATTCGTAAATAAGGCTATTGTTGACAGAGAGAAAATAATAAATGTGCAGGCAGATAGAGCTTCTAGCTATTATTTAGTTAATGAAGATGACCAAATTCAACGTGTAAGTCATAAGCGATTACTTAAGACGGCATTTTTGGAATATTACGGAATCACAGAAGAACAACTACCAACATTTGTAATACCCGGATTTGACTCCGAGGAGCTAAAAAAATCAGTTAGTGATCTTATTGATGAACACTTTATAAGAATATGTAATTCCTGGAAAAAAATTAATTCTACCCCCAGCAATTCTCAAATATAATAATGATCCATATGGAACAGGTCGTCATTTCTCACCTAATATTGTTAATATAACATCCACCATCGCACTGAATCTAGTTTGCGATATAATTGATAATAGCTACCATTTTGACCTCTCTAAGTCTAATCAGGCTCAGCAGGGGTATATATTATATTCATCTAGTATCCAATCCCCTACGGGCTGGCTGATTGTATCTGAACCAATAAATCAAGTTTACCTGCGTGTACATAATCCGTTATTGTCAAGAATGAATTTCAAACTCACAAATCAAGATGGAAATATTCTGGACCTGCGCGGGGAGACGTTATATATTAATTTATATATACGATCCTAGATTGGTCTAGATAAAATATTTGGTTAGTTCCCCTTGACTATATGTTAATGTACTCTATGTCTGTTTAAAAACCCAAATCTATTGTTAAATGTCCCGATATTAATGCCCTGACAAAGTCAGGAGCAGCAGGGAGGGTGAATCTCTACAAAAGTTTTGCTCGAGTTTTTAACGAAAAAAAATAGTTCAATAAAATCAGGTTTAAAAAAAGTCAATAATAGTATAACAAAACTGAGCCAACCTCATGCGGTTTATAACCGTCCGTACTGTAATAAAAAAGTTAGATATTTTGGTTTAGGGTTATCGACCTTTTTCAGCCTCTGTAGGAACCCTTATTTCAGGTTAATTTCACAAGCAAAAATTTTGTAGGATTCACCCTCCCTGCTGCTATTTCTCATCGTGTAAACTAACTTAAAATATATTCATACATATTCTGCTATTCTGCATTGCTTAACTACCGTGCAAGTGGTAATGTAAGCAAGGATAGTCGGCATAAATATATAAATGTACTTGCCAGTTAATTTGATACGTCGCTATTTTTGGATGAATTTCGTGTCTCTATAGTATGAGGAAGCAAACAAATCCACAAGGGATGGGCTCCTGCTACACAGTACATGGACAACTGGCTATCAAACATCAATCGTTCTTAGGTCTAGGCAATACTCCAACACGAACAATATTGACATTTTTGATTTAGTCTAACTTGGTAATTGTATCTACTAGATAGCTTACTTTACAATTAAAACAAAGAACCCAGTTCCAAAGAAAAACATTTGGTCATAACTGTGTACGTTGAACATTGTGTGTAGAAGATTAGTAATTTTATAGAGTTCTCTGACAATGGTCTTTCTATTAATGGAGACACCTAGGGATAATGGTTAATTGAGAGGCTATAATTTCCCTCTCAGAACAAAATTTAATTATATTTCTTTTTGCTGTCCACATTCGAGCTCAACTCCGTACGTAAACTTATTACTGGAACAATGTTCGCAGAGTAGTTGCTTTGTGGTAAATGAGATGGTAATTAATTATTCTGATTAACTCATTATTTACTGGATCAGCATGAATTTGCTATTATAGGCACACGTAATTCGAATTTATTATTTGAAAACGAAGTAAGAAAGATTAAGAACATTTTTCTCAAAGCCAACTAATGCACAATTTCATGACTTTTGTACACATAAGTGAAAGTTAGGTCGACATCAATATTATTAATATTTTCTAAGTATTCAAATGACAGAGGATTATCAGATTCAAGTCTTCAGAGAGTAGAAAATCCATCTTCTTTTTCATTACGTAGTACAATAATGTGCAAATTAAGAGGTAACAATGAAAAACGTTTCACATGTAGTATTTTACAACCTTTTACCTTTTGCTAACTTTTCTAACCATATTAGAAGTAAGAACGCTTACAGATAGTATTCTAACGGGAATTTTTTCAATACATTTAATACCAACAAAAACACAAACAGATTGCATTTTATCAAGGAATTTGTTATCTACCCCCTATAAAACGAATAGAGAACACATACAAATGCTTTTTTATCAAGGACTTTTTTTACCCATATAAAACGAGGAGAGAACATATACAGATGGTATTTTATCAAGAATTATTTCTACGCTTATACAACGAAGAGAGAGTACATATAAATGGTATTTTATCAAGGAATTTTTCTACCTGTATAAAACGAGGTCAGAATATATATAGGTGGTATATTATCAAGGAAATATTATATCCGTATAAATGGAGGAGAGAATACATATAGGTGGTATTCAAGGAATGTTTCTACCCATATAAACGAGGAGAGAATGCATAAAGGTTTTAATTTAACGAGGAATTTTTCCTCCAGTATAAACGAGGATAGATTACATACAGGTGGTATTTTATCAAGAAATTTTTCTATCCGTATTAAACGAAGAGACTTTGCTTATAGGTTTTCATTTAAATAGGAATTTTTCTACTCGTATAAAATGAGAAAAGAATACATTTAAATGGTAATTTGACGAATAATTTATCTATCCGTATCAAACGAAGAAAAAATACATGTAGGTGGTAATTTAAAGAGAATTTTTTTTTCTACCCGTATAAAACAAAGAAGGAATTATTGGTATTATTGTAAAGTGAAAAGATATGGCAATGACTTCTCATGTCACTGGTTATCAGAAACAAACTATACAAAAACAAATAAAATACCATCACGAGTATACAAAACTTCAGCAGGGATTTGTTTTATTAATATATGACAAAAATGTTCTTCAACCGTATTCGATTTCTGAAAATTCAGCGTTTATGGTAGCTGATTCAACGTTCAAATGCTGGATGGCATTGAAGGGCTTTAACGTTACCATTTGGGCTCCAGGATGTGCTATATACACTTAGAGAGGTGAATTAATGGCAAGACTGATAGATGTGCAAGGAATTGAGTAGTAATAGTCGTTGTAGAAGAGGTTATTTATCTTGCAATCAGTTCCATACAATAAATGCAGATTAGACTATAGATGTATGTTTGTAGTAATCCAAGCATACAATGATAAGATTGCCACAGTATTTATCCATTTATAATTAGACATATTTCCACACTATTCATCCATGTTTATAATGATGAGATTTTCACAGTATTTATCCACGTATGATGTGGCATTTTTCCACACTTTTCTTCAAAGTACACAGTATTCAGATTTGCGCAATGTATATACATGTATGATGAGACGCATTTCCACACTATTCATCCAAGTATACAATTATGAGATTTGCTCAGTATTTATTCACCTATGATGAGAAATTTTCTCACACTATTCGTTCAAGTATACAATGATTAGATTAACACAGTAGATATCCTCTTATGATAAGACCAGCTTCCACATTATGCTTCCAAGTATACAATGATGTGATACTTACAGTATTTATCAACGAATGATGAGACATATTTCTACACTATTAATATAAGTTAACAATGACGAGATCTGCATTGTATTTATCCACGTACGATGAGAAGCGTTTCCACAAAATTCATCCAAGTCTACAATGTTGAGATTAGCAAAGTATTTATCAACTTGCACAGTACATACTCACGTATGATGAGACATATTCACATCATTCATTAGATTATACAATGATGAGATTTGCATCGTATTCATTCACATATGATGAGACATATTTCCACACTATTCATCAAAGTACACCTTGTTAAGATTTGCAGTGCATTTAACAATGTAGGATGAGACATAATTCAATGCTATTCATCCAAGTAAAAAAATGATGAAATTTGCACAGCATTTACTACCTATGATGAAACATATTTTCACACTATTCATCCCAGTATACAATGATGGGACTTTCTCAGTATGATAGGAAAAATTGCCACACTATTCGTCCATGTATACAATGATGAGATTTGCACAATATTTATCCACGTATGATGAGACATGTTTCCACTCTATTCATCCACGTACTCAATATTGTGAATTGCCCAGTATTTATCCACGTACGATGAGATATATTTCCAGATTATTCATTCAAGTAAACAATGATGATGAGATCTGCTCCGTACTTATCCACGTATGATGAGACATGTTTCCACACTATTCATCCAAGTATACAATGATACGATATGCTCTGTATTTATTCACGTATGATGAGACAGTTTTCCACACTCTTCATTCAAGTATACAATAGTCAGATTCGCATAGTATTTATCAACGTATGGTGACATATTTCCACACTATTGATTCATGTACAAAATAATCAGATTTGCACAACATGTATCCACATTTGATGAGACAAATTTGCACACTACTTATCCAAGTATACAATGTTGAGATTTGCACTGAATTTATCCACGTATAATGAGACATATTTAGATATTATTAATTAAAGAATAGTATGAGATAAGCTCAGTATTTATCCATGTATGATGATATATTTGCGCAATATTCATTCAAGAATAAAATGTTGAGATTTGCACAGTATTTGTCCACGTATGATGAGAAATGTGTCCACACTATTAATCAAAGTGTACAACAATGTCATTTGCACAGTTTTTATCCACGCATGATGCGACGTATTCGCACACTAATTATCCAAGTATACAATGTTGAGATTTGCACCTTATTTATCCACGCAAGATGAAACACGGTTCCACACTATTAATCTGAGTATACAAAGAAGGGATTTGCACAGTATTTATCCACTTATAGTAAGGCATTTTGTCAAAACTATTCATCCAAGAATACAATGATCAGATTTACTCAATTTTTATTCACGTAAAATGAGACATGGTTTCACACTATTCATCCTAATATACAATATTTAGATTTGCAGTTTTTTATAAACGTACGATGAGACATATTTCCATACTATTCATCCAAGTATATAATGAAAAGATTTGTACAGCATTTATCCACATATGATCAGCCATATTTCCACGCCAAACATCTAAGCACACAATAAAGAAAATTCCACAGTTTTTATCCAAGTATGATGAGACATGTTTACAACGATGAGATTTGATGAGACACATTTCCACACTATTTATCCAAGTACACAATGATGAGATTTGCACAGTATTTATCCGCATTTGATGAGACGAATTTCAGCACTATTCATCCAAGTACACCATGTTGAGATTTGCACAGAATTTATCCGTGTGTGATGAGACATATTTGTACATTAATCATCCATGCAACCAGTGTTGATATCTGCACAATATTTTCCCACGTATCAAGAAACATGACATTTCCGCACTATTCATCCAAGTATACAAAGATGAGATTTGCACGGTATTTATTCACATATGATGAGACATATATCCACACTATTTATGCAAGTAAGCAATGATGATATTTCCACAGTATTTATCCACGTATGATAAAACAAGCTTCCGCACTATACATCCAAGTATACAAAATTAAGGTTTCCATAGTATTTTCCACGAATGATGATACATATATACACACGATTTATCCAATTATATAACAATGAGATTTGCAAAGTATTTATCAACGCATGATGAGACATGTTTCTGCACTCTACATCCTTGTATACAATGATAAGAATTGCACAGTATTTGTCCACGAATTATGAGACATATTCCCACACTTTTCCTTCAAGTATACAATGATGAGAATTGCACAGTATTTGTCCACGAATTATGAGACATATTCCCACACGTTTGCTTCAAGTATACAATGATGAGAATTGCACAGTATTTATCCACAAATTATGTCGTATTCAGACACACTTTTCCTTCAAGTATACAATGATGAGAATTGCACAGTATTTGTCCACAAATTATGAGACATATTCCCACACTTTTTCTTCAAGTATACAATGATGAGAATTGCACAGTATTTGTCCACGAATTATGAGACATATTCCCACACGTTTGCTTCAAGTATACAATGATGAGAATTGCACAGTATTTGTCCACAAATTATGAGACATATTCCCACACTTTTCCTTAAGTATACAGTGATGATAATTGCACAGTATTTGTCCACAAATTAAGAGACATATTCCCACACTTTTCCTTCAAGTATACAATGATGTGAATTGCACAGTATTTGTCCACAAAATATGAGACATATTCCCACACTTTTTCTTCAAGTATACAATGATGAGAATTGCACAGTATTTGTCCACAAATTATGAGACATATTCCCACACTTTTCCTTCAAGTATACAATGATGTGAATTGCACAGTATTTGTCCACAAATTATGAGACATATTCCCACACTTTTCCTTCAAGTATACAATGATGAGAATTGCACAGTATTTGTCCACAAATTATGAGACATATGCCTACACGTTTGCTTCAAGTATACAATGGTGAGAATTGCACAGTATTTATCCACAAATTATGAGTCATATTCCCACACTTTTCCTTCAAATATACAATGATGAGAATTGCACAGTATTTGTCCACAAATTATGAGACATATTCCCACACTTTTTCTTCAAGTATACAATGATGAGAATTGCACAGTATTTGTCCACAAATTATGAGACATATTCCCACACTTTTTCTTCAAGTATACAATGATGAGAATTGCACAGTATTTGTCCACAAAATATGAGACATATTCCCACACTTTTTCTTCAAGTATACAATGATGTGAATTGCACAGTATTTGTCCACAAATTATGAGACATATTCCCACACTTTTCCTTCAAGTATACAATGATGAAAATTGCACAGTATTTATCCACAAATTGAGTCATATTCCCATACTTTTCCTTCAAGTATACAATGATGAGAATTGCACAGTATTTGTCCACAAATTATGAGACATATTCCCACACTTTTCCTTCAAGTATACAATGATGATATTTACAATGTGTTAATCCACGTATGATGAGACATATTTCCACATTATTCATCAAAGTACACAATATTGAAATTTGCAGAGCATTTATCCACGTATAAGACACGTTTCCACACTATTCTTTAACGTATACAACACTGAAATTTGCTCAATATCTATCCACATCAGATGAGCCATATTTCCACACTATTCATCCAAGTATACAATGATGAAATTTACACTGTATTTATCCACGTATGATGAGAAATGTTAACACGCTATCCATCCAAGTATACAATGATAAGGTTTGCAGAGTATTTTTTCTCGAATGATGAGACATATTTCCACACTATTCATACATGTACGTAATTAAGACATAAGCACAGTATCTATCCAATCATGATGAGACATGTTTCCACAACATTCATCCAAGTACACAATGAAGATAATTACACAGTATTTAGTCACCTTTGATGAGATTCGTTTCAATACTATTCATCCAAGAATACAAAAATGGGATTTGCAGAGAATTTATCCACGCATGATGAGACATGTTTCTATGCTATTCGTTCAAGTATATAATGAGATTGGCACAGTATTTATCAACGAGTGATGGGACATGTTTCCACAATATCCATACAAATACACAATATAGATATTTTCACAGTGTTTATCCACGTATTATGAGACATATTTTCACACTATTCATTAATGTATACCGCGATGAAAGTTGCTCAGTATATATCCACGGACGATGCGACATGTTTCAACACTGTTCATCCAAGTATAAAATGTTGAGATTTGCACAGTATTTATGTACGTGTGATGAGACATATTTCCAAACTATTTTCTCATGTACACAATTATGTGTTTAGCACAGTATTGATGCACGTGTGATTAGTGTCATTACCACACTATTCATTTGAGTATATAATGATGAGATTCACACAGCATTTATATACATATGATGAGATATATTTCCACACTGCTCAAGCAGGTACACAATATTAATATTTGCACAGCATTCATCCACGTATGATGAGACACATTTTTACAATATTCATTCATTTATACAACGATGAGATTCGCACAGTATTTACACAGATATGATGAGACATATTTGCACACTATTCATCTAGGTACACAATGTTAAGATTTGCACAGAATTTATCCACTATCCACGTATGATGAGACATATTTCCATACTGGTCATCCAATTATACAATGATGAGAGACATTTGCAAATTATTCATCCAAGTATACAATGATGAGCTTTGCACATTATTTATGCACGTTTGACGACACATATTTCCACACTATTTGTTCAAGTATAAAATGATGAGATTTGCACAGCATTTATCCACGTATGATGAGACATATTTGCTCACTATTCATCTAGGTACACAATGTTGAGATTTGCACAGAATTTATCCACGTATGATGAGACATATTTCCATACTGGTCATCCAATTATACAATGATGAGAGACATTTGCACATTATTCATCCAAGTATACAATGATGAGATTTGCACAGCATTTATCCACGTATGATGAGACATATTTGCTTAATATTCATCTGGGTACAAATGTTGTGATTTGCATAGTGTTTATCCACGTATGATGAGACATATATCTAAACTATTCATCCAAGTACACAATATTGAGATTTGCACAGTATTTATTCACGTATGATGATAGATATTTCCACATTGATCATCCAATTTTACAATGATGAGAGATATTTGAACATTATTCATCCATGTATACCATTGTGAGTCGTATTTGCAATTTTGAACCAGGAAGAGAATATCGAATGCGTAGGAGTCGTCAGGGTCTCGGATGTCCTTTCATATCTTAAGTTTCCTATGATGCGTATGTTCTGAGTTAGTTTCCTGTTCTTTTCTTTTTTGTGCTCATCTTTAACATTTTTGAGGTTGTTTTATGCGGGAAATGGGGGAAGACATTTGTTCATTTTTGAGAAGATTACACTTGGTTATCTAATTTCTTCAAGGCCAATCTTCAGCTGTATTTAGTTTAGAAGATGACATCGTCCTAATCTAACTAAAGAATCGTTTTGCCATATGCAGCATTGTGGTTTCAATGACGTCAATATATTTATTTTTGTTTTAAAATGTGCTTTATTTGACTTACACCCTTGACAAAGTTAGTCAGTTAGTATTTTCAGATTGCTTTTAATGCTTTCGCACTTTTAATTCATATTTATAATATGCGACATGATCTTTGCGTCATCCACTACTGACAGTAATATTCTGAGCATTTGCGTGTCAAATGAACTTTGATGACTTTCTTCTTGAAGGGGTCAAATACAATTATTATATGAAACGACATATTTTCAAAACAAATCATGCAAAAGTTGTAATTTATGCATACTTGCTATTGATACAATACTGTTTTCGTTTTCTTACCATGTAACATTCATTCACTGAGACACAAACATATAAAAGCGCTCTTTCAAATGTTCTCAAAGTTTTAATTCGTACTCTAATGTACTCCAATCAAAGCTAGGTTCGCGGAAAAATGGCACCCATCGCCCTGCATGCACACACCAGTCATTAGTAGTGAAGGGGGGTACTATAGCGTCAATGGGAGTTATTAAAAACCAGCGTGGGGTACTATAGCGTCAAGATTTTTGGCGTCAAATGGCACAGTTTAAGGAATATAGCGTCAAGGAAAATTTTGTATTAGCACACCCTGGGGCTGTATAGCGTCAAGAGAAATGGTCCCAGGTGGCATGACATTACGGTACTGAACACTTGGTAACAGTGTAACAAGGAGCTGACCTAGTTGTACTAAATACGCGCAGCTAGCACTACGACTCTAGGGAGGGACCTATAAAATAGAGACATAGAGACCGACATATATTACTATAAAACCTAGAGTTATATATAAAGCATTACATATACTTGAAATCTGTTGATGGTGTTCATAAATTTGCATATTTATAATGATGCTATAAATAGTTTTAATCAAGGAAAAGACTAACACCAAAATGGATGTGATTAAAAGTAACGCTAAAATGACGAAATTGTCCCACAACTTAATCGAGACTAAACATGTCCCTGAACATTAATTTACATTGGTTTAGACTAAAATTAATACTAAAATTACGACATTGTCCAATACTATAGTGGAAATTAAGAAAATCTGGAATATTAATATTCAAGTGACTATGACTAAAAGTAACGCTAAACATACGAAATTTTTCCAGAATATGACGGAGACTGAACTTATCGCAGTAGATTAAGTTATATCAGGGTTCCTGCAGGTCATGAAATACTGGAAAAAAATTTGGAATTTAAAAAATAAATTTCAAGGGCCTTGAATAGTTATGGAATTTGTCAAAACCTTGAAAAGTTTTGGAAAAGTCATGGAATTTGTAACAATGGAGTTAAAGATAT
>JAEAOA010000581.1:0-27485 GCA_016746295.1 Potamilus streckersoni
AATATCATGTTTTATTTTCAAAGTTAGTTATAATGGAAGAATTAACTAACAAGGAAATTGCAGAACCTTATATGAACGCAAAATCAAGACGTGTTTTGCTTGGGACTGATCTGTTATCACTATCTGATGAAATACACCAAGAAATTTGGAAAAAAATAGAGGAATTTAGTCAATTAGGTTCGGGTTGGAAGTTTGAAATGATCAAAGGAATATTGTTTCACACGATGAAATATAATGTATTACGAGGTAGTTCATACGTCGACCTGCCACCAAAAATAAAAAGTAAAAGATGTTGTATAAACATCAAAAACGTAGATAACAAATGTTTCCAATGGGCTGTTCTTTCCGCACTATTTCCAGCAGAAAAAAACGCTACTCGTGTTGAAAGGTATATCAGTCATGTGTCTAGATTAAATTTTAAAGATATTAACTTTCCAGTGGCAGAAAATCAAATACCAAAATTTGAAAAGCAGAATAATGTTTCAATTAACGTTTTCGGACTAGATGAAAAGGAGGACGTATATCCGAGATATATTTCAGAAAAGCTTCACAATCAACTATAAATTTACTGTACTACAAAAATCATTATGTTTGGATTAAAAACTTTAACGGACTAGTTGGTAGACAGTACAATAAGGATAAGAACAAAAAGTTCTTTTGTTACCGCTGCTTGCATGGCTGTACAAACAATGAAACATTACAAAAGCATTTGCAGTACTGTAGTGATGTGCAAAGAATAACAATGCCATCTAAAAAAGATAGTGTGTTACAGTTTGTCCATCATAATCACAAACTAAAAATTCCTTTCGTCATATACGCTGATTTCGAATGCCTACTTCAACCTGTACTTGGTGTAGAAAATAATCCTAATCAATCGAGTACAAGAAAAGTTCAAAATCATGTTCCGTGTGGAGTAGCGTATAAGGTAGTTTGTTGTACTGATTCTAGATTATCTAAATCAATCAAATTATATCGTGGTAAAAATCCAGCTGTTTGGCTTCTCAAGCAGTTGATTAATGAAGTTGATAATATATTTACTCATTTGAAAAAAGTAACGCCAATGTTAAAATTAACACCTCAACAAGAATCCAATCACGAGCAAGCAGAAATTTGTCATATTTGTGAAAAAGCTTTTGACGATGATAAAAAAGTACATGACCATTGTCATTTGACTGGACAGTATCGTGGAGCGGCTCATAATCAGTGTAATTTAAAATTTCATGCTCCAGATTTTATTCCGGTTATTCTTCACAATTTTCGAGGATATGATAGCCATATTATAGTAGAAGCTTTTGGTAATCCTGAGATAAAAGCTCATCTAAAACTCGATAACGTCATCAAATGCATCCCAAATAATTTTGAAAAGTACATGTCAGTTACGCTAGGTAAATTACGTATTATTGACAGCCTGCAGTTTATGGCAGCCTCGTTAGATGAGTTAGTGAAAGGTTGTAGTAAATTTGATAACCTAAGAGACTGTTTTGGAGATAAATTTAATCTACTAGCTAAAAAAGGAGTTTTTCCATACGAATACCTCGACGATAGGAGTAAATTTGATGAAATATCTTTACCTGACAAAGACAAATTTTACTCACAACTTAAAAACGAAAATATAACCGATGACGAGTACAGGTATGCACAAGATATCTGGAAAGAGTTTGATTGTAAGACTTTTGGTGATTATCATGATTTGTACTTGAAAACTGACGTGTTATTATTAGCAGATGTTTTTGAAAGTTTTCGTGAAGTGAGTTATAATAATTATGGACTAGATCCTTGCTGGTATTATTCTGCCCCTGGGTTGTCATGGGATGCTTTGCTAAAGTTTAGTAAGGTAAGGTTAGAATTACTGACAGATGTGGATATGTTCAATTTTATCGAAAAAGGTATCCGAGGTGGTATTAGCGTGATAACAAAAAAATATACTGAAACAAACAACAAATACCTGAAACAGTATAACCCTGACCTTCCTTCGAAGTATATAATTTATCTAGATTGTAATAATCTTTACGGTGGTTCGATGGCAGAACCAATGCCTTTTAGCGGATTTCATTGGATCACGGTTGATCGATTTCTATCAGAGACAGAAAAAAAGATACCCGATGATGTTTCCTATTTCGTTGAAGTTGATCTTGATTATCCAAATTCGCTACACAAATTCCATAATGATTACCCTTTCTGTGCGGAATCGATGGTCATAGATTATAGTTTGTTATCAAAAGAACAACAAGCGTTAGCATCACCAAGGCAACATTCCATGGTCAAGAAACTAGTACCAAATTTACTTGATAAGAAAAATTATGTTTTGCATTACAAAGTTTTAAAACAAGCAGTCGATGCTGGTCTTGTGTTGAGAAAAGTTCATCGTGTACTAAAATTTAATCAGTCGCCGTAGATGAGAGGTTACATTAACTCGATCACTTCAAGAAGAGCTGTAGCGAAAACAGAGTTTGAGAAAAACTTCTTTAAACTGATGAACAATTCCGTTTTTGGTAAGACGATGGAGAATATTAGGAAACGCGTAAATATTGAAATAGTTAATGATGTCAATCGCAGAAACAAACTTGTGTCAGACGATGATTTTGTGAGCATGAAAATATTTAATGAAAATCTTGTTGCGATACAAAGAAGAAAAACAAATCTAAAACTAAACAAGCCGATCTATGTTGGAGCTGCAGTGTTAGATTTATCAAAGTGGATGATGTACGATTTTCATTACACTTTTGTTAAAAATCAGTGGCCTGCTAGTAGATTATTGTTTACTGATACTGATTCACTCGTGTATGAAATCGAATGTGAGGACATCTATCAGGATATGTATAATAATTGACATCTGTTTGATCTTTCCGATTATCCAAAAAAGGTTATTGGTAAGTTTAAAGATGAAATGAACTCGAGCGCTATCAAATACTTTATCGGATTACGTAGTAAAATGTATGCCGTATTGTTAGATAATAATAAAATAACGAAAAAAGCCAAAGGTCTACCTCGTGATTTTGTTAAAAAGTTTATGAAATTTGATGACTACAGGTATGCGCTTGATGGTGGTGTTAGTTTTATGAGAGCTATGGCAATTCGAACTAATCATCATAAACTCGAAACTGATGTCATTATCAAACGTGGATTGTATAATTGTGATGACAAACGCTATTGTGAAAATGGGGTAGATACATTTGCCCTTGGGTATTGTTATGATGATAGATCTATACTCGACATTATCTTTTCCAACTGAAATTTTATCTAAACTTATAAAATAATGTTTGATAATTTGATAATGACAAATAGCTACAATAGTAACATCAAATATCTAATGATGGACGGTAAACAATTGACAGTTGAATTTAATAATGAAACATCAGGTATATGTTTTAATGGAACATGTGACAAGTTAAAACTTTCGCTCATCAGATCTGATGACAGCATGTATTTCAATTATCTCGAACAATTGTATCAAAAGTTGCTAACGGAATTTAAAAACTTTCACAGCCCCATTAGCCAACAAAACTATACTAAACTCACAATTGATCTCGATCGGTCAAAGGTATATTTTATCAACAAAAAATATCCTCTAAACAAACCAGAAATGAAAGATCTGTTTGAGTCCCGTCGCTGTGTGAGTGGTAATGTAAAATTTAGTATCTATAGTCGTGATAGTGAAATATTTTTAATATCAACAGTTGAAACATTAATCATCGGTAACGAGATATAAAATAATATCATTTTCATTCTAATGCTAGTTTAATTTCCCCCTTGTTAACTGAAACGTTCTAATACACAGTTTAATTTTCATCCTGTTGTCTTGTGGTAAAAACCCGTCTTTAAAATAATTGTATTCCACACATGCGCTGTTCCAACAAATTAGTCACCTCTGTGTAAAGAGCTTATCGCATTCCAACACCTGTTGTTTTGTTTGGTTACAAAATACCTGTTTACAGGTAGTAGTAGGGGGAAAAAAAAGAGGTGGGGGAGGGTGAGTCAAAACCCTGTTTTATTTTGGAAAAAAAGGGGGTGGGGTGGGGGATAATTTAGGACTATAATTTATACTTGTTTGGAGGGTAAAAAAAAACAAAGTGAGTTGAAAACCTGGTTTTCCTCTAGGGTGAGTCAAAACCCTGTTTTATTTTGGAAGAAAAGAGGGTGGGGTGGGGGATAATTTATACTTGTTTGGAGGGTAAAAAAACAAAGTGAGTTGAAAACCTGGTTTTCCTCTACTACTTATGATAGATAAATCTGTTGGTTATAGCGAAGATATTTATTTTATTTTTAACAACGAGTCTGACGATGATGATAAAAGAGTCACCGTCATTGATAGATCAAATTACAGCAGATCAACCACAGGAAAATATAATGTCAAGTATCACATTGCTAAAAAAATAATGAAATTTAATTTTACCGCTGCCGAGCAACAACTGTTTTGGCAGCTGATCAAACCTTTCTTAAACATTAACATTCCAGGCCGACAGAAAAATATCAAATTCGATTTCATATTTGTTAAAACTTTTATTCTAATGACGATCTCTGACGATCGCAAGCAGTATCTAATATCGTTATGTAAACCAGTAAAATGTAAATCTGTCAAACAAACGTATGAATTAATTTATAATAGTATTATATCATAATCTATTTGGTTGGAATCCAACTGTTAAATTTATCGCTATACCCACGCCATTTGACTAAACTTGTATCTCCTTTTTACCTAATCACTTTTTCGATAACGAAAACATCTTGTTCAGTTTTCTGTAGTTCTTGTTCGTAAAAACTACCTATGATAGGTTCCCCTGCCAGATCTTTTAACGCGTACGTTACAGGTATTGTCAAAAGTACTTTATCAACAACAAATACTTCTTCGCTCCAGTTCAGAGTAAATCCTTTCGCAAATATCTTTTTTATCAAAGAAATTCTAACTTTATCACCAACCTTAAATTTATGTCTGCGGTACATGTTTTCATTTGCTAATATCGGATTTTTAAAAGCATTATTGGGGGACATTTTGATGGTTCGATGTTTCGTGTTATTATACTTGTCCACGATTTGAGAAAGGTCATCGATGTACCTGTTGGTGTTTTTAGCTGTCAAACATTTGTGTATTTTTGTGTTTAACGTGCGATTAAATCTCTCGACAACAACGCTTTTACCCTTGTTCCCTGTAACGTATTTTTTTATATTATTTTGTTCTAGAAACTGCTCAAACCTTTTGTTAAAACACTCTGCTCCATGATCAGTCCAGATTTTATTCTGTTTTCTTTATGTACTCGTTATTATTTGTTTTAACGCATCAGTCATTGAAGTTCCTGTCTTATCCGAAACAGGTACACTGAAAGCGTATTTGCTAAAAACATCTATAACATTAAACAAATACCTTTTTGGAGCGCCATCAGCGCCAACGTTAAACTGAGCCAGATTGGATACATCCAACAAATCTATCGCCCAGATATCATCTACGGCATTAGCGACAACTTTACGTCCCGGAAACTTTTTTTTATAGGTCTATGTAGTTCGACTGCAAGATCATCGTATAATTCTTTTTGCAAGTCCAAGTTTATATTTTGCTCCAATCATTCACTGAACAAATTTTTTATCAAAACGTTCTGGTAAATTTGATGGCTCCATATCACGTGATTCGTCTACCATCACTTTATCACAATTTGATTTCGAGTTTTCATGATCACGATACAAGATATCATGACGCATTGCTATTGCGTCCACTTAATTGTAAGGCTCTTGTCCTGTTAATGGATTATCGTTTTTATCTAGTTGTAGATCTAGCGGATTATAAGGTCCTGTATACCGATGACCTGGCAAAGTCTAACCGCCTTCTGGTTTTGGTAATTTACCAATAATTTTGTGTATATCTATACCTCTACCTATTATTTCTCTGTTGTTGCAACATTAACAGTATGCGACAATTTTTTTTGCTCAAGACACAAATCTCTGTCAGAATCACAGTTGCATATCATTTTATATTTTTAGTCGTCTACTAAAATAACCTCCCTGACAACATTAGGATAACCAGCTCCCAGTGACTTTTTCTTTAAAAACATATTTTTTCTTTTTCCACAGATTGCACAAATACTTTTTAACATCATCCTGTTGTTTTTTGTTTTTTCTGTTGTTTCATTAATATTTTCTGATTTAGTTCTACACTTGAGACAATATCTTGACATTATTATACTTGTAAGTTTAGATAAAATTAATTGCAATCTCATCATTAGCGTGAGAAGGTTGCTTGTCAAACTGTAAAATAAATTTTAAAAAATTGAGATTTCTGCTCATCTGTCGGATAAACGTTATACAATAATATCCACAAGCAGACGTTCCAACAGGTTGGAGTTGATTTGATGAATAATATACCTTTTTATATTTTTTGTTCATATACTTTTTTATTCCATCGCTTGGAGGAATTCCAAACGAGTCGAAGTAATTATTATTATAAACTGCTACCCAAAGTGTACCGGATCCGTCTTTGAAATCTTGCAAATTTATCACACACGAACTTACAGCTGACGGCGATTTTATAATTGAGAGTTCGTCTTTAGAATAAACTCCGTGAAATCCAGGAACTGCTTTTAACTTATTAATTATATCATAATTACTTAACGGGGTGGTCGTGTTCCCGCTAATGTTAGACCACGTCCGATTCCTAAAAGATTTGGCAGCAGACTTCCCGCTAGTCCCGCCAAAAGTGGAGCGAAATGAATAATTCCTCCTTGTTTTGCCTGTTTGCGTTTTGTTGTTTTCTTTTTTTTTTTGGCGATTTTGTTGTCGGCGATTTCTTTTTCCGTTGTGGCATTATAATATATCATTTACATAAAATTTACAATTTTTTTATTCCACTTCCACGAATGATACCATTACCCTCAACAGCTTTTTTCGTTGCGCCAGAGACTGCTCCTGACATTGCTGCTAGTTCTAATGTTCCCAACACCGGCAAAACTTTAGGTATTATGGTACTAGCTAATACTGATAATGTTGGACCAAGAAAACCACCTTTAACGACGATGTCGTTTGCCAGCACTGTTATCTGTGCATCACTTAAATTTAACACAAAAGTAATTTTATACGATTATACTTGTTTACTTGATTTTTGTCAGCATTAATTTTGTTAAAACACCATCAGAAATATTAGGGTTGATTTTTAATGATACCTCTTCTCGCTTTGCAACAGCAGCTACTAATTTTTTAACTTGACCATCAGTCAAATATACTTCTTTTACAATATATTTTGTCATTTTATATAACAACTGTAGATTAAACTTGAACAGTCATTTTACCTCCAACAGAATCTATCGTGATAAATCTATCACTAATCACTAATGCGTATACGTACAACGGCGCTATTGGAACCGCTCCAAGTGTCCAGGTAATTTCAATATCCGCTGTGCTGTCTACAGCTCCCTCGCTATGTTTACTAACATCAAAATGAAATATAGGATAAAGTGTACGAAATTCCTCTGCTGATGTCTGAGATCCATCTTCAACATCCTGATATTTTTGAATTGCGTCAAGCAGGTACATGTATGGTCGAGTAATATTTTTATTAGCGTCATCAGGAAAATTACACTCTATAGCTCTTTCTGGATATTGCTTCGAATTTAGTCTAGCGTATATTCATCTGACATCAGCGTGGTCAAATAATGCATTATTTTGTTGTTGGTTGCCTCGTCGGGCGTGTTGTTGAAATACGACAAATATTTGTCTCGGCAGTTGTTCGCTTGATGTTGTTGTGACCCGCCATGTGTAGTCTGTAGTATTTGGAACCGCTGCCTGATATACCTTATGCTGCTTAAAATAAATTCTGTTTGTGTGCTTATCAAGCGTGTTATTTAGTTCTGACATTTTTGTGATCGATGGTTTTATACGGGGCATCCAGAGTGCAAGTTTGTTTATGATAAACTGTACATCAGCTCCTCCAGATCTAAACAAGCAATCGTTTTGTTCTACTCGACCTAAAATAAGAGTATGTTTTACTCCGCGAAATACTTTATCATGATCGCGACAAAAGCCGAAAATCATACTTAGTGGAAGTATCATTGTAATTTGACGTGATCCTGCTGCAAGTTCTGTTCGCCTAGCAAAGCCTTCATTATAACGTGGATTTCTCACATCAAGTGTGTTAAGAAGCAAATTTAACATCGCAGTACCGTTTGCATCTGCAGCTGGTGGTGTTATATTAAGATTATTAAAAGCTGCCGTAAGAGAAACTCTTGTAGCTTCTGCATTATCAGCTGCACCTGGTGCGGCAATACCTAGCGCGTCTGCATTAGCAATAAGAAAATTTCTTACAATTACAACATTTGCATCAGCATCATCTCCGCGTACTATAACACCTCTCTTCAAAAATTCATTTGATTCAGCTATACCCTGTCCAGTATCTTTAAACCACATCATGTTGGTTGTAGTTGATCTCGACTAATCATCTGAAAACGAAATAATATTTAAAATTGTACTTGCAACTTGTACATGACCTGAAATATCTTCTATAGTTTGATTGGCCAGTTGATATCTAGCACTTTTGAGTAAACACCAGCCGTTATTTATAAGAGCTACTTCTGCTCCAACTGCAATTGCAGCAGGTGGATTGGCTACTGTCATAATCTGACCGCGTACTTCTAACATAGCCTTATGTGGCAGTAGAAATACGCCTTCGTCTCTGGTGTTAAAGTTTCTAATACCAGCTTTATTTGGTTTGTTAGAATTCTCATCGAGATACTCAACATACTCAAATTCTGTCACATCGTTGTCGACGTCATGAGTTTCTGTTAACTCGAGATAATTTTTAACAGACATTTTGTTTATTAGATTATATAAAATTTTATTGCGGCACTGTTACTTTAGATATTAATTTTTGTATGATCTGCTCGCCCTTTGGTGATAATAGTTTTTTTGTTGTTGTTATCATAGCTCGTTGAGTTTCTTTTGTTGGAGCGATTTCTGAGATAGCTTGTTTTATTTCAGATGCAGTCGGTGGATCTCCTTTTATTTTATCAGCTATTTTTTGTCCCACCGCAGTCCCAGCGGCAGATGCAGCCCAAGTTGCAAAAGCTTTACCAGCGTCAATAGCAATTGGTGCAACTTTACGCGCTATACCCGGAATATTTTCAATAACTTTAGTGAATATATTTCCAAAAAATCCTCCTACTATTTTTCTTCGATAAATTTTTATTCTTTGTTTCATTATATCTGATGTTGTATAATTTTTATTATTGCTCGCGTAGATGTAAATAATAAGTTACAACTTCATTATTAAAATTCAACTGTTGTCCTGATTGATTTGTCAACTGCATTATTATACTTGATATTTGATTTTGAATATTTAAAAAATAATAGATAATATGTCGTGGAGTTATTTGCATGAGAGAACCTGGCGAAACTTCTGGTGAGAAACTGTAAATCGTTTGACCTTTGCTGCCTTTTGATGTATAAGAGCCAGAAGCAATAGAGCAATTTACTAATATTGTATTTACTTCTGTTATATTTACTGGCAGTTCACTGTCATACGTAAGAGCCTGATCAAGTGCAGTGTAAGTTTTTTCAGTAAATCCTAAGAGTTACAATACTTCTTTCTCTTGGTTCAAGACTGATTACTATATTTTTCAAAGTTATCCTAGCTCGTAATGTGTTATAATTCGCTGCCAACTCAAAATTATCAGCCACACCGCCAGCTTTTGTTATGAGCTCTTTGATTGTTCTGTTTAGATCAGTAATATTATAAGCTCCTTGTGGAATTTTAATTTTTTTGTTATAGATATTGAAGATGTTGTAATCATAGTAAACCACATTTCATCGCTAATATCATTTTTCACGTTAGGCATAGCATTCCAGCAGGAACAAGACATTAATCCAATCTCATATTGTTTTGCAGGATCTAGTTGTATAGGAGGAATATAATTTACTGAAAAATTTGCACTATCTTTCGCAGACTCACTAGAGTCTAGCAATAATGTTGTTGACATTTTTTTTATTTTATATCATTTTACAAAATTAAGTCGCGGTGTAAAGTTTCATATTCGTCAGATGTTAATAATTCGCTCGATCTTAGATGATCAAGTATGTCAAAGATTTCATTATCAAGTTCAACACTAACATTCCCAGTTTCTTTTGATGATATTAATAACATTAATCTACTTATGATTTCAGTAATTGATGTAAATATTTTTACACCAGTTCCTGTTCTTCCTTCTCTATATTTTTCTACACGAGATTTATCGAATGTAGTAAATTTCCTTCTAAAACTCCACCCCTTACCAAAACCTTTTGGTCTACCACTTTATGCTGTTCTTCCAAATGTTGAAGCAATAACACTATACCTCATTCTATCATAAAGTGGATACAGATTCTCAGTTTCTGTAACCGTGCTTAATTCATCTTTAGCAGCAGCTCCGTCTCTTAATATTGTATTTAATCTATCGATTAATACTTGATATTCTACATTAGTCCACTTACTTATATTATCAATATCTTTAATATTTTCTTTCTTTAAAAAAATTATCATACTTATTTTCTGTTATCTCATTATTCGCTCTTCTTATAAAAAATTTTTTTCTCTCCAACTTCCATAAACTTTATAGTAAGCTCACC
The DNA here is from genome assembly GCA_016746295.1 of Potamilus streckersoni. NCBI lineage: Eukaryota > Metazoa > Mollusca > Bivalvia > Unionida > Unionidae > Potamilus > Potamilus streckersoni. Next base: position 10,579 of record JAEAOA010000581.1, read on the forward strand.
AACTTTTTTTGCTCCTCTTTGATATCTTTTATTTCTCCTAATAGATTTGTCAAAATATTTTTTATTCTTTGCGTTGTTAACTCTGCCAATCTTCGCTCAAGTTCCAGCGGATTATTTATCAAACGATCTATTTCAGCTTGTCTAGCAGCAGGATCAGCTATATTTGCTCTAAGTGCCTCAGTTAGTTTTCTGTTTTCTTCATCAGATCTAGTAGCAATTGTTGCCGCAGCTGCATCTTGTTGTTCTTTAACAATTCCAACCAACCCTTTTTCTTGCAGTTGTTTAAGTTCTTCTGATAGTGGTTTAGTTTCAGGTTGTTTTCAAAGTAGTGCTTCAGTTACTGGCTTGAACATTGTAGCTGTTGCTTCTGTAGCAGTTACTTGTCCACGTCGTGCTTGCTGTACTTTTTGCTTAAATGATGCCTGAGATTGAGCAAGTTTTTTTAGATCTTCTATGTGTTGTCTGTATCTTGCTCCTTTGTCCATTATTATTATTATAAATTTTATAAAACTAAAACGCTTTACTGTAAGTAACTGTTAATACAACAGCGAAACATTTTAGTTGGATCATTTGGAAGTTTGTCAAATAAGAAAAAGTTGTATTTATCTTTTGTAGCATTACGATAAAGTTCAATAACGTATTTTTGTCACGTCACCGCATTGCTCGCTTGCAATATTTCTAACGTCAACATTGTCTAGTCCTGGAAATAATATAAAACAACCAGTATTTCGCCGAATAAATCTGTCAACATTATAATATCCTTCAGCGAGATAAACAGAATTACACTGTTTGTTACGTGACAGTGAGAAATATGATCTTATTTTATCCATCTCTATGTTATCTAGCGGAATATCGTCAAAAACTACTATCTTGTGTTCATCTGTATCAATTTGGTTAACTGTAATAAGATCTTCTGGCTGCCTAATTATAAAACAATCTTCACCAGCTTTAAGATCATCACGAAGCTTGTTATTATACTCGCTTAATAACTCGTACTTATCCTCCTGTGGATTGATCGTGTAAATATAAACTCTGTCATAGTTAAAATTATTACCAACAAGCAAGTTCATAAGCAAATTTATTTTTCCTGATCCAGTTCGCCCAACAATAAGATAATGACAATCAGGAAGTTCATTGTTATGTTTATGCTTCACCAGTCTCTCTGTATCAAAGTTTAATATCGACGATTTTGCCATTTTGTATAATATTAAACTAATGTTGATAATTTTATCTAGGACAGTAAATAATGAGTTACTATACAAAATTTGGAACACTATCAGGAGATATATCCACAGAAGGTTATCAAGGTGATTTATCCAAGTATGCAACTCTTGATCAGCTCTAAAATGAAATCAATAATTTACTAAATGTTGCCGGTGTAGATCCAAATGAAGTAGTCATTTTCCAGGATAAAGAAGGACGATTAAAGACGAGTAATGTAAAACTGTCAGATGTACTTGTACGAAATAGTGATGCGGTTACTGATAATATCGTGACTTTTAACAATCGAGGTAAGATACAAGATTCTGGTAGGTCAGTGAATGATTATGTTAAAAAAGCAGGTGATGTATTTACTGGGACTGTTATTATGAACAAAAATAAAATTACAGATTTTGGATAGCCAACTACTGATAATGATGCTACAACAAAAAAATATGTTGACGATCAAGAATCAAAGTATGTGTCAGTCAATGGTGGTATGATGCGTGCATTTCTCAACATGAAACATAATGCCATTACTTACCTCAGAACACCAGAGTCTGATTTTGATGCTGCAACAAAGAAATACGTCAACGATCAGGACGTTCCAATCAATAATGAAATAACTGCGCTCAAAAACGATTTCTTGGTCACGTGAACACGCTTTTAAGTTTTCGCAGAAACATAAACAAAACTAATAACGAATTTTTTGGAAATCCATCAAATGTTGACATTACACTCGCTAATATTAACACAAAACTTAATGATATTAAGATAAAACTCAATGATATTATTAGTGGAATTCATAGTATTGTTGAGAAAACAAGTATGATTAAAATTCCTCACAAACAGAATAAAAATATTGTGTATACTGTTGCTACTGGGACTGATATATGGACGCCGCAAAACAAGTCTATCAAGCATATTGCAGAAGTTACCGGTGTGTATAGATTGTCATTCTCTAGCGGTGCAAAGTTTAATATATACACCAAGTATAAATGGCGTGACTTAATTGATATTTTCTCTGGAATTATAACAATAATATTAAACAAAAATATTGAAGAAGAGTTTTTACTTGAACCAGCTAATAAAACTTTAACAAATGCCCCTTATGATTGGTGTTTGGAATTTATAGCTAGAACACCGTGATTACCTACTATTTAACCTAACATGAGACTATGTGAACTAATATTATAATGAAGAAAAGTATAGTTGATTTCAATCATATTTCAAAAGATATTCCAGGACAGGATGTGGACGAACTAATACAATACAACAAATATTATCATAAACAACTTTAGTGCGTAAAAAAATGTTACAAATATTATAACAAAATACTTCGAATAATATCATATCTGCCGTTGTTAATGACCAGTTCTGGTATAATTTCAAGTGGGGTATCATTAAATCCGTTTTTGTTAATTATATCTGGTATTGGTGTTTCTCTTACAACCGCGTGTAAAAAAGTAGAACTAAGACTTTTAATAAAAAAGCATAGCTGCTTAACATCTGTAATAACTTACAAAAAACTACTTGATCAGATTCGATCTTACCTACGAGGAGTAAAATATAATATGGACGATTTAATACGTGAATTTCGTATTATTGACAGCATGTTAACAGATATTTTACCAATGAGGGTTAGCAAATATGAAAAATATTATCAAAAGAAGTATGATATAATATAAAATTTTATCTAAACTTAATAATAATGTATTTACCTTTTCACAAATGCGTAGTTTAATTTCTGCTTTGGTGTTAACAGGATCTCAGTATATCTGTTATCTGATGAAGCGCTCCTCAAACTGCGTGATTAGACGTGTACCTGCCTTTTAAACAGGCGTTTACGCATGCGCATTATAGTATTTCATGTTCCAGAAACTTCCGATCACGCATGAGCATTACAGTATTTCCTTCTTCGAGAACATTCCTTCTAATCACGTGATCTCCGTATGACGTATACAACATTACTAAAACATTTTACTTGGCTCGGTCTCCATAGAATTATTAACAATAGCAACATCTGTTACATAACTTAGTTCTCGCGCAATTATTGATTACGTTACCTAGGTATTTTGCAACAGGTGTTCTATAGCTTGAATCTTAGCGTGATTATTGATTAGACAACTGATGTTACCAAGTAAGGTATACATGTTATGAGCTAGGATCTGCTTTACAATTGTATGTGTATATTATTGGGGGTGAGAGTTTAGGACAGAGAGAAGTGGTAATTTTGTATTTGTTAGCAGGTCTCAGGGGAATAAAAAAGGGTCCTTGGAATAGAACCAGCCTTTTATATTACTACTGAATGATGCCGCAGACATGTGGCATGATGTTCCACACAGTCACATTATCTTGACACCAGGCCAACCAGTCCAAAAACTAACCTCACTAACCTCTCAGTTAGGAGCGCCAAGCAAGGCAGTTGTAAGTATCATTTTTATAACTTTTGGTATGACTCGGTCAGGGTTTGAACCCGCCACCTCACGAATCCGAGACGAAGTCATTAAGCCACCCAAGCCGCTATATATATATATATATATATATATATATATATATATATATATATATATATATATATATATATATATATATATATATATGGCAATTCTATAACATAATAATTGCACACAATCTATGTATTGAATAGCAATATAACCACAATCAAACTAAAAATATCCTCACACGAAGAAAATATTAAATGCATACTATTTTATATACATTATGGTCATGACAAATCATATTATTCGAGTTTTTTTCCTGTAACACAAACACAATATGGTCAAAATAAAATATAATCTGATTGTTCACAAGCAATAGTAATGAAATGAAATTTCTTGGCAGTTGCACAGCGTAATTCCTTCGCTTAAAGGCAGATGCTGAGAAGACGTAAGCCACGACCGGATGGCACCTACAACAACATTGCACTCGCATTTGTTTTAAAGTCATACGATAAAAAAAGTCTTCGACTTATATCAGTAAAAATAAGCTGCCTTCCCTTCCTCTATAATAACAAAACGTGCGATACTTACCACAAACTTCAAGTGCAATATACTATATCTAGTTTTCATTTGTATTTACGACCAAAGTTTGTTCTGTTGAGAACATATCTTTAACATAGTTCGGTAGATATACTTTGCATTTCTTTAAATTTTCTACCCAATATTTACCGAGAAAAGGTAATTCAGGCTTATGTCTACTATAACAAACGCCTCTACATGCTAAATTTATTAATTTATATGAGGATTTCGATGCTTAATGTTCCAGTAACACAGTCGTATTTTAGCTGGATTTTATACAGATATAATGGCCCCATTGCTTTCTCTCTCTCTCTCTCTCTCTCTCTCTCTCTCTCTCTCTCTCTCTCTCTCTCTCTCTCTCTATCTCGTTATATATATATATATATATATATATATATATATATATATATATATATATATATATATATATATATATATAAAGAATACAAATCATATGGCGAATAACAACCCTCTCAAGCGTACTGGATCCACCAAGGGATCACGTTTGTCAGGGATTAATTAAAATAGATGCAATAAACTGACGACGAACAGTACGAAACTAGTAACTAACTAGCCTAAGCGCTTTCGACTCTTAATGAGTCTTTTTCAAAGGCAAATACAAAACATAGTTACGACAAACAAATAAACACAAAAACGTTGCGTTTGTAAACCTCTACATTTCTATCTTCACATGTGCTAAAACTATAAATACAACCAGCTTGTATAGACTAGTTGCGGAAACTGAAAACGTATAATTCCCTAAAAGTCTACAAACCAAAGCGACATCTATTTTTACTTTGTGTACATATGTAACGCAGATTATATCCCGGATATTTGGTTCTATACCGGTTATTCTTATAGTAAAAATTGAAGGATAAAAAGATTTAGAAAATGTTAAATTCTACTAGTGCATAGTTTTCATTTTCTAGTCTTCTGGGTTTAGACCGCTTGGTTTCAATGTTAGAACATTCACAAAGTGAAAGAAATCACAAAGTGCCGAACTCTAGATAATACTCCCTTCTTATCGTTCAGAACGTGACAGACCTATTCTGGGCTTATCGGAAAATCATAGTCCTCTACAAATTTCTAAGCAATGGAGATTTTAATCGACCTATGGGAAAATAAACTAAGCGACGTTTGAATCAGACATGTATGTATGTAAGTATGCATGTATGTATGTATGTATGTATGTATGTATGTATGTATGTATGTATGTATGTATGTATGTATGTATGTATGTATGTATGTATGTATGTATGTATGTATGTATGTATGTATGTATGTGGGTATGTATGTATTTATGCGTGCATGCAAGTGTAGGAATTCAGGTTGAATTGCGGGTCGATAAGTTTACTGCAGTTAGAAGACCAGCAATACACTGTCGAAAATAGTAAACGTTACTCTTTCATATTTGTAAAATGAAAAGGCAAACAACTCAGGTTTGGATGACATAACAAGGATCGTGTACAGAGTATACAATTGGCTTATATATGCAGTAACTGTATTACGTGCAAAATCAAATGACACCGTTTTCGCAATCTAGGTTTTGCGTCTAAAATTCTGAACAATAATATGTTTCTTTTCAGTCACGGTGTTCTTTTTTTTCATTGCCTGTAATTGGACGCGTCTTATTATGCCAAGGTACGTTTATTTCACTTCTTGTAAGCTCAAACGTTTCAAATCATCCATAAAACGTAATGATACAATACACAAAACAGTGATAAATTGTATGATATTGTATATAACATTTTTGGAGATTTTGGTTATAAAATATATCTACACATGACTCATAGATGAGCTTAAATAACATATGTAATGACATTAACAAATCGTTTCCTTTTCACTAATTACCTAGCTGATGAACCGAAGGATAATTTCAGACTTGAACTTCGTTATGCTTCAAATATCATTCAGAAATCAGCAAGTACAGCTAGTGCCTTGTCTAGTTCAAACTTGTAGATAAGTCGTAGTTTACATCATATCGTGATTTAGGTTTAGATTTTTGACGTAGCTTTAACAATTTTTCAGTCATAGCGCTACGATGTCTGCAGTGTGGCAGTTTATAGTGATGTTTAGCACTGGGGCATCATGCCGCAGACATATAGCATGAAGTCCCACCCAGTCACATTATCCTGACACCAGGCCGACCAGTCCTAACACGAACCTCTTGATGCTGAGCGTCAAGCGAGGCAGCTGTTAGTAACATTTTTGTAAGTCCTTTGGTATGATTCGACCGGGGATCGAAACCACGACCTCCCGCATCCGAGGCGGACGTTCTAACCACTAGGCCACAGGAGCGGTTTATATATGTCTACACATGACTCATAGACAAGCTTAAATAACATATGCGCTGACATTAAGAAATCATTTCCTTCACACTAATTTTCTAGCTGATGAACCGAAGGACAAGTTAAGACTGTTGAAACTCGTTATGGTTCAATTATCATTAAGATATCAGCCAGTACAGCTAGTGCCTTGTCAAGTTGAAACTTGTAGATAAGTCTTATTTTACATCATATCCTTAAATATCATGAAAATCAAAAACCTAGAAAGTACATCTAGTATTTGCTTTATAATAGGTTGATGAAAACGCATTCTACATCGTCAAGGCCTATATAAAGAGCGTTATAGTTGTATGATTGATTCATTGAATAAATTGCGTATGAAATAACCCAATCTTTTATATTTCAGGTCTTACCCAAATAATAATAAAGAGATATTACGGTTTAGTTGTACTAACTTGGTATATTTGTCTCCCAGACTGGAATTTATATTAGACTTTGGTCAAGCTAAAGGTTCAAACACAGTCGCCAATCAGTATCATTTTGATTGCAAATGATGTCGATATAACGTGTAAAAATAGCACCGCCTATATCATCCATTCCAAGAGCATGATTTTAAGTTCGAATGGGAAGGGTGTATCAGGACATGTCCCCCCTGAACATATCCCCCCCTCCCGGACCATATATATCAACCCGGACATATCCTTCCCCCAAATACGACTACATTCCAGTCATCCCCCTATATTCTCTCTCTCTCTCTCTCTCTCTCTCTCTCTCTCTCTCTCTCTCTCTCTCTCTCTCTCTCTCTCTCTCTCTCTCTATATATATATATATATATATATATATATATATATATATATATATATATATATATATAACATTTACCTTGGATGTATACTCACATCAAAATTGTTAAAGCTACGTTATAAATTATAATCACATCACATCACCTGAGCAAAATGCATTATCAAATGTAAAATATCTGCTTTCCTGACCTCTCTCTATCTCTCTCTCTCTCTATCTCTCTCACACACATATACACATAAACATACACACACATATACACACATACATATAATCATGGATCTTAAGGGTAACTTGACACCACATTTGAATTGTGAATTGTGAACATAAATCCACACACATTTTTAAGCATTGTTAGTTATAACAAAAATGGGCATTGTCTATTTGTCAATCAATTGCTAGTGCTTTTTCTCACTGTATAACGGAGTTTCTTTGAAGTATGTTGAAGAGGCGTGAGCCTAACCTTTATTTATTGTGCATATTTGGTATATTTAAGATAAACAACAGATGGATTAGCCATCCTTCAATTGATTTGTAGTTGTGAACAGCACTTTAATAATGTAAACTTAAATCAGAACTTAGGTGGAAATTTGCCTCAACATCCAAAGATGTAGTACAATGACTTTTCTTCGAGAACTGTAAACGTAGTCACCGACTTTAACAATCCTGATATCATAAAATACTTAAAAGCAATTGTTTACAACACTAACTTTTCAACAATATATTTTTTTATATGTGAAAATATTAACTTTGTTTAACACTTACTACTGAAATTTATTTCAAATAACCATTTTTTTAAACATAATATACGTATTGTATCTTTTATTAGCAAGATGTCATATTAGATGAATAAAGTTTTAAGATAATGGGTAAATGACGTGGGGGGAATCCGATTTGATGGGGTGTCCAGGGGGAAATGTCCGCGGGGATATGTTGGGAGGGGAAATTCTATGGGGAAATTATCGGTGAGGGGAAGATGTCCTAGACTCGACCAATGGCATGGTACCTACAGTACGTTTGTTGGAAAGGTGAAAATCGAATTGGATTTGACAGCTGGGGTGGGGTGGTGTGAAATAATACGCTTTACCAATAATAAATGCAGTATATAGGATCATCCTATTAGTTTGTAAACAGTGCCTGTTTCTAGGAGTACAAGGTTGATTATCAGGCAATTCGTTGTCTTTCGAAAGCATATCGCCTCTTTTACATTAGTTTTGAACCATAGCAAATGACTGTATTTCTTAACTGTTTTAACTATTTCAGACTGCTTTTTAAAAATCTCACTGTACATCGGCCAAATTAGCAAAACTATTGATAATGTGACACGTGCCCCTTTGGAACATCTGCCACACAGTTACCGTTAGCCTTAAATTTTCCGGATGCATCTTTGTCCGATACCGCCTATTTGTTGCAGAGACCCAGACGAAAAGGGCATCCCTGGTGTGATGTTGATAGAGATCCCCGCCGCAAGATATGGAAAGTCTGTCATGTTATATATTGTCGAGGTTGAAGTATTATTATTATTATTATTATTATTATTATTATTATTATTATTATTATTATTATTATTATTATTATTATTATTATTATAATAGCAGGTAAAACAGCTGAAATATTTCACTCCTACAAGGCCAGCTGAAGATATTCGTGACGGTTTTGTTTCCAGTGTCAAGTTCGATTCAGATATTCGATGCAATATAACTCCATCATTAGTTTAGATAATTAACGGACTATCGTCATATGCAGTAAAGCTGATATCAGTATCACGAGCAACTAATCTCTGAACTATATTGGATACGGTGTAAGAAATATATAATCAAATAGGGCATACATAAGTTAGAGAAAGTTGTTCAGAATACGGGAACCAGTCATGCGCTAATTCAAAATCCAATTGGAAGTGAGCAAAGAAGCCAGTGTTTATATGAGTATACAAAAAGGAGTATATACCTTAACCCGCAGGCCCGGCTTCGAGTAGTAACTTGGGACTAATTATGACGGATCCTACTTTAGTTCCGAACTGATTGTTCTCTCTCTCTCTCTCTCTCTCTCTCTCTCTCTCTCTCTCTCTCTCTCTCTCTCTCTCTCTCTCTCTCTCTCTCTCTCTCTCTCTCTCTCTCTCTCTCTCATAAATGAAGCGCCAATTAAAATAATAATAACATCTTAAGTTTGAGAATAGCTCAATCTCGAGGATTATCGGAAATAACAAATAAACCAGTTGCAACTCTCAGTCTCATCATCATATATCTTGGCCATTGTTAGCATAAAAAACTGTATTGATGTAATCTATATTATTATGAATTGAATTCGTTATGCTTCACTAGCAACATTATTTTCCAGATGAAAACATGTCAAAATTAAAATAGTACGAATTATTCCATCTCTAAACTATGTCAATACATCTAAGTCTGTTATGGTTATTGAACGATTTTATATCTTGTTGGTTTGATTGTTTCTTGTTTACATTTGCTATTATTATTAGTAGTAATAGTAGTAGTAGTAGTAGTAATAGTAGTATTAGTGGTAGTAGTAATAGTAGCAGCAGTAGTAATACTTGGATTATTATTAGTAGTAGTAGTAATAGTAGCAGTAGTAGTAGTAGTAGTAGTAGTAGCAGCAGTAGTATTTGTATTATTATTAATATTATTATTATTATTATTATTATTATTATTATTATTATTATTATTATTATTTTTATTATTATTATTATTATTATTACTGTTATTATTATTATTTTTATTATTATTATTATTAGTAGTAGTAGTAGTAGTAGTAGTAGTAGTAGCAGTAGTAGTAGTAGTAATTGTATTATTATTATTATTATTATTATTATTATTATTATTATTGTCAGACACGGCTACAAACCAATATTGTTAGGATAATAGCAGAAATATATCATCAGTCATTAATATAAATGATTTTATTGCGGTTTCTCTTAAATTGGTGGGCAAACTATACGAATCAAATAAAGTTAAACTAACATACTTGTCCCAATGAATGTGAGACGATTATCAAAGCAAAGCTGCGAATTCACGTCCAAAACGGAGTTTTAAGTCCGCTATGGATTACATCCTTTACGACTCAATTGGAAACAACAGTATCGTTGAAGATATATTTGTTGTAATAAGTGCCGAGGCATACAATGCTAGTCTGTTTTACATAATCGTTCTAAATGCTTGGAAAAAATGACATATGGACCACATAATGTATAGATACAACAATTCCTGTAACTTATGCTTCAGTTGAGCTTCATGTTCGACCATAGTACAGAAATTTAAATGCCCTTCCCTGTCTAATATATATATATATATATATATATATATATATATATATATATATATATATATATATAAATATATATATATATATATATATATATATATATATATATATATATATATATATATATATATATATAAATATATATATATATATTTATATATATATATATATATATATATATATATATATATATATATATATATATATATATATATATATATATATATATATATATATATATATATATATATATATATATATATATATATATATATATATATTAGAATAGCCTAATAGTATCTAAACATTTCAGTATGATTCGCAAAAGAAAGAACCGAGTTACTCGAAATCAGACGAGACTAATCTTCGTCATTGCAATTAGACCTGGTCAAGCAACCGAGTCGCGACATGCCTGAAAATTAGGTGAATGTTGTTGTTGTTGTTGTTGGGTTTAACGCCATTTTTCAGCACATGATAGGCTCTACATGGCGGCCAGTATTAATGGTGGAGGAAGAAACCGGGAAATCACCGGAAAGAACCACCAACCCACGAGGAGCTACTGGCAAGCTTTCTCACATATCCACATTCGCCTAATTCTAGACTCGAACCCATCCAGGTGAATGTCTTTTCGTTTAAAGCCATAGGTGGTATATTTTTTTTAAAGACTTCTACATTATATCTGATTTTCATGCTCAGCATATTTCGAGAACACCTGGCCTGTTTTCTTTTAAAGCTTGAGTACTATTAAATGTATTCGTGTCAGCTACTAATCCTTTGGAAATCACAAACACTTACCAAAGATTAAAACTATATGCATAAAAATGAAAGAACATATTCACCCCGTTTTAAATTGTTACCGTGACTGCATAAGTTCGTTTCGTTGTATAGTCTTCATGATTAGAACCGATAAAACATCCTTTTAAAGAATATAACTTTTAATTTATAGATCTATTATCATTGCCATTCCTTTTAATATGAAAAATTAGCTTATTTTATGCATGCTTATTCTCGAAAACATCAAGCTTTCCTTATATTCTTTAATTAGCTATGTCAAGATGTACTATTCTTAACAGTACATATGGAGACTTTTCTCAGCATCAAAGGCTGTTTGGAAATTTTAAAGATAACAGAAAATGCAATAGGGGCAATAACTTGAAGCTTTACAAGTACAATTCACCATCTATAATACCATACAAGGCATTTTAGGTATCCACATTACCTACTGCAACCATTCTGACTCCACATTCATGCTTATTATGTTGTTTCTTGTACAATTGTATGTTTAGTTCCATAAATAATTGGATGACATTTATACAGAATCTAAAGATATGCGACAGTGGAGTGGAACTGAACAAGAAAACGCTCTTCTATTACCTTTTAACATTGATTTACATGCTGAGAATCCTAAGTTGAAATTTGTATTCATTGATATCAATCCAGGAGTCCCTGCGTCTCATGTAGCATTCTCACATTACCAATCGCTACATTTCTATTTTCTAGAAGATCAGTTGTATCCTTTGCAAACATCATTGATAAGCCAGCCGATCTTGAATAATCATCGCTGTATCGAGCTAAGCTCAATATCGTTGTGGCAACATCAACGTCTTTCTGAACAGATTCAACATGTTTTCGTCAAGCAGGTATTTAGCACTGTTAAATAACGCCATAATACCATTATTAACAAAAACAACACTAACATCAGCGGAGTATTCGGTATTATCTGCTCTTAAAATTTCGCCCTCTACTTCAATAATTGCTTCAGCGGGTAAGAAATATCTGCTCGTATCATGAACATACAGTTCAATTCTTCCACGCTGATCTTGAATTCCTGCTTTATAAGAATAATATTGATAATCACGCACTGACTCAACCTTGAATACTAGTGCATCCATGTCGAACGCTGGATCAGATATACGTTTGAACATAGTTATTATAATTATCATCGTCCAAATTGAAGACCACTTCCTAATACAAGACTGGTGGTTATATTTTGCCTTTTCTAATAATGGTACATCAGCCAACTGTGCTAGGTTTTGATTAGCAGCCTGATTTATGTTTTTACTAATATTTGCTGGCATTACTTCAAGTGCTAGCAAAATTTTCCTCAGTGACTGAGGTTTTCGTCGTATTAATCGCACTAGTCTCTCTTTGATTAATGAGAATGCTTTACTAGCAACATTACCAGCTGCATCAATACCTTTTTTACGAACAACATATATTTTGTATACTGGTAATCTAGAATTTATTACCCTGACATGGATGGTCCATGCTGAGTAATATGACCGATCATTTTAATATAGCAACTGCATTTAATTTTATACTCAATCCAGTGACTTAGTTAATATGGTAGTGATCGATGATTTCAATAATGAGAGATCGATACACATTAATATCCATGATACCGCCTGTAAATAATCGTTTACAAATATCAGCTACTTCATTAATTATTTCTGGATAAGTATTACCAGCTCGTTTACCACCAATCAGAATTTCTAATTGATCAACATAAGCAAGGACGTTATTAAGATACTAACAAAGCCACTTCCCTAATTAGTAAGACCATTTCCAGTAGAATGATCTGAAATTACTAATTTTTCTAATTGTGTTTTTATTCCTTCTAATTTCTCTTTTCTTCTTACCTTTTACATGATTTTGGAGATTGTGTTTTCTGTTTTTGCTGTCGTGTATGTTGTAATATTTGTCGTATTGAAGGTGGTGAAAATGGTATTTGTTGTGTTATATAGTCATGTATCTTACTTTGATAATAAAAATATTTTGGGTCGCTGTTCAAACATGATTAACGTTATAGTATTTGCGATATATCCATTAGTACCAAGTATCCTCATCTACGGAATGATCAGGGAAGTCAGATTTTAAAAATTGTTTTCGCTCATAATAACCTTTCGTGGCAATCTAATATAATTTTAGATCGGTATTGCTAATAACATTAATAGCTTCTTCAGTAAATCTATCAATCAAATTAACCATAGCTCTTTGCTTCGGATTCTTTTTCTGGTTCCGGTAACTGATCTTTTTCTATCATCTATTTCAGCACGAGCATGGTCAATAACTTTAAATATCTCTTGCTTTGGTTGGGCAGCGGCTATTTTTGCTGGAAGTTCTCTAAGATTTTTTTGTTTACTTAGTTCATTCTACTATTTTTTCCAGTTGCTTCAGCAGCTTTTCTTTTCTAACAGACGATAATGATCTTTAGTGGTTTCTGTGATAAGTTTAAATAATTGTTTTGTAGCCTCTTCAAATTCAACATGAGTTTCCTGACGTGATTGTACTTATTGCTTAACAGAATCACGAACAGGTAAATAGTTTTTATAGCCTCCAGTCGCTCTCGAGCTAATTTAGCTGAATGAGGTTCTCCAATATTCATTGATAATATTATTTATATTGAATGTTTAATTTATAGCAGCAGAGATGGTGAACAAATTAATTGAGTGACTCGACATGTAAACGAAATTGCATACAAATTTGAAGAACAAAAATACGTCGCAGATGAGATAACAAAACCGAGCCAAACAAAACGATTTATTTTTTTATTTTCCATTTTCAACCGTATGGAAATATACTCGGCTAGAGGCTTTGGTTTAGCGTTATTGATATTGTTTTGAGTCATTTACTGGAACCTTTATTTTTGGTAAATAATGCCTACAAAACCTTGTAGAATTCACCCTTTCTGCTTGGTGCTTCAAATGCAAACAATTTCTAGTGGTAAAACACTTTATCCTCATTCTGCTATTTCGCAAACAGAAGCCATGATTTCAACGTCTATATCACAACCCCAATCAATGGCAAGTGTTTTTGAACATCGTTTCCAGATAGCTCCTTTCCAGACGGAAGTGTAACAAGAGCGAATAACGTCTGTAGAGACAATGGCAACAGAGGTTATCCCCTCTGTCTAATGTGGCCAGGATAATAATCAGCATGCAGACTGAGTTTGGATGGATCTCCTCATGCTTGGGTAGTATGGGTTTTGCCTGCAGACAGACAGCAATGACGATTAAAGTAGACCATTTCAGATCGGAGCATTTCTCTTGTGATGCAGTGACGAAAATCACTTGTTTTTTCTCGTAATGCTGTCTTTATTTTATGTGTGTTATGTCACAAGAAAACACGATTTCAACATGTAATAGCAAGGTCTTGAAATTGGGTTCGACCTTGAAGTAGCAGTATGGGATACCCTGGGGACAATGAGACCTGAATGTTAAATTTGTGGTTTCTCTCTAGCCTCAAGATCGATTGGAATATAGAGCGACAATCTATTAGGCATTTCTGCTGACAAGAGTAATGTAACATGGCTGAGCCAGTATAGGGACAATGGGAATTTAACATAGGGAATGTTTAACAGGGTTGGGCTGTATAGGGGCATTGAAAATTTAACATTGGAATGCTTAACATGGGTGGGCCTGTATAGCGGACAATCGTAATGTAACACAAGGAAGGTATATCAACAATATATTGGGTCTGCATCCTGGCAAGGGGAATTTAACATAGGTGTGGATGTATAAGGACAATGAAAATTAGAATTAAAGGCAAGGGATTGGGACTGTCTAAGGACAATGGGAATTTAACATGATGGGACTAACTAGGCCACTAGATAAGAATTGAATATGGAAGGTACTACTTTGGACAAGGCGAATTGGATAAGGTCACGTCAAGGTACTGACACTGGGAAATAAAGGCAACAATGTTGAAATAGGCTGACCTCAATCGAGGGGTGTAATTAGGAACAGTGTTGCAAATGGCTGACCTAAATATGCGCTTCTCTAAGGAAAAGGAACAAGTAGAGAGGGTTATAAACATGGTAAGAGACGTAGATATATGTTTCTACATAAATTTACTAGACATGCAAACTATACGAACACGGAAACTTAAAATGGTTGCGACCATATACGGACAAAGGGAAATTTAACATTGATGGGCTTCTAATCGGTAAATGAAATTTAACATGAGTATGACTATCTAGGGACAATTGGAATTGAACAAGGGGCTATCTAAATACAAGGTGACTCTGAACATTGATGGGACGATCTAAAGACAATGGTGGAAATTTTATAGTTCCATGGGTGTACAGGACTAAACATAACAGAGGAAGAGACACATATATAGAAATGCACGCTCGAGATTTATATATAAAGTATTGCCCAGACCTGAAATTATGTTGGTGGTGTTCATAAATTTGTATAATTGTTATGATGTTATAAATATATATAATTAAGGAAATAAAAACCAAAACCAAATTAATGTGACTAAAAGAAACGCTAATATTACGAAATTGTCCCAGAATTTAACTGAAACTAATCATATCCCGAAGAATTAGATTCTATAAGTTTAGACTAAAAGTAATACTAAAATTATGACATTGTCCTGAACTAAAGCAGCAATTGAGACAATCTGGACATTAGATTATATTAGTTTAGTCTAAAAGTAATACTAAAACTACCAAAATGTCCCAAACTAAAGTGGAGACAGACTCACCAATTTCCGAATATTTAGCGGACTTAAATGGAAACTGATAACTAGCCAGATGGCTGGTTGTCAGAAAAAGCAAAGACAAAGCGTAGCATTAAATTCTGAAATTGCACAGGACTTTAGCTGAGACTAAAAATAATCCAGAAATAAGTTCTAAAACTTTTCCAATTCCTAAATTAGTACTAAAAGAGCAGCAGGGGGAGGGGCGAACCCTACAAAATTTTGCGACGAAATCGATTAAAGCCTCAGAATGCCCAATAGAGCCTTCCTACGAAATCTCATATTTTAACCAAAAACAAATAAAGACCCCATTTGTAAAATGGAACCTTAGCGATTTTGTCGTAAATATGTTGTCATAACCACCCTCAAAATTGCTGCCAATTGCTATCATTGTTGTCATCTCGCCCTGCCCCCGCTGAAAGGATTCTAGGGTTAATACAAATTATTTAACCAAATATTTGATCAAGTCCAATACGATATCGTGACCGAGAGTCGTGTAAATTTATTGTTATAAATCCATGTGGGGTTGACTGAGCATGACTAAAGTAATTTTTAAATCCATTGAAGTCCATATCGGAACACCATGTCTGCCAAATATTTCGTAGCGTATGTGTATCAACGCCGTTGAATACAGCAAGAATATTGCAGTTATCGCGAATCACTTTTGGAATTTGAGTGTAGCGTTGAGTGACATATATCACGTCAGTGTTTTTATGCCTACCTCGTGAAAATATTCTAGCAGGGTTCTTTTGATTATCTAACATCACATCATCGTACACTACAAGATTGTTTATGTCTCCATCGAGGTCATCTACTGATGGTGCATCATAAATATCTG